>JAKTQD010000021.1:0-229726 GCA_030579255.1 Kazachstania psychrophila | reverse complement strand
CCCAAATATGGGAAGATGGTCAAGGTAATAAATTCGTTGGTGGTAACGATACTACTACTGTCGCTATTCCATTCGTCTTGAAATATCTAGATTCAGAATTGACAGCCATGGGTATTAGATTACATTACAACGTTGACCCAAAATAAGCAAATAAAAACTTGTAACCATCATAGATTTAACAAACCTGTACTATAGTTTGATATATACACAAAACCACGATTTTAAAAATTGCATATATATATTATGTAAGAATCCTCATAAAATAAAATTAATTAATTAAAAATTATCTCATAATAGCTTTGTAATCGAATAATTTATTACCGACATGTCAATTTAATCGGAATAGGAAATGGGTCATTAAATGTTTTTCTAATTCCCCGATGATTGATCTACTTGGCAAAGCGAGGCGAAGTAATTCCAAAAAACAATTGTAGGTAGTTTTTGCAAAACTTATGGGATTGATTTGTTACGGATCTGAAAATGTCCTTACACACCCAGATACGTAACAATTTGATTGCTAGATTCAGGATTAACTTCCTTAATTTTTACATTATATATATATTTATATATATTACCACATCTAAACTAAAAATTTATAAGGAAGTACATATTAACATAATCCAATCACAGAAACTGATTTACTTACTAGCTAGAGTTTAAGAAATTTGAGATAGTTCAAATAATTGCATCTCTAAAAGGAAACAAAAGGATTAAGAGTATCTAATTTATCAATATAATGAGTGAAAATCCATTTGAAACGTATATGAGACCAAATGAAACTAATGAAACAGAACCGTCCGATGTGAGCCAGTCAAATGAGGCTTTGCTAGCAGAAGCTGTGGATTCCTCATCGACATCTACCTCATCCTTAGAGTTCTGCACACTTTCTATCAATGAAACGGTTCAAAGACTAAATACGAATTCAACCAGTGGTCTTTCCACAATAGACGAAGTCAATAGAAGACGAGAAATACATGGTCCTAACGAGATTACCAAGGAAGAAGATGAAAGCTTATGGAAGAAATTCCTTTTAAATTTTGTCGAAGATAGATTAATCCTTCTGTTGATTGGTTCAGCAGTTGTATCAGGTATAATGGGTAACATTGATGATGCTATAAGTATCACCCTTGCTATTATTATAGTTGTAACTGTGGGATTTGTACAGGAAAGTAGATCAGAAAAATCGTTGGAAGCTCTTAACCAATTAGTTCCAGCACAATGTCATTTAATTAGATGTGGTAGAGAGTCACATGTTTTAGCATCCACTCTTGTACCAGGTGATTTAGTTTCCTTTAAAATCGGGGACAGGATTCCTGCTGATCTAAGAATTGTTGAATCGACGGTTCTTTCTATCGATGAAAGCAGTTTAACGGGTGAGACCGACCCTGTTCACAAATCTGCAAAACACGTGAATAAAGAGAGTTATAATGACCAATCTAATTATATTGTACCTATTTCAGAAAGAACAAGCATTGCATATATGGGTACACTAGTTAAAGAAGGTCACGGTAAAGGTATCGTAGTTGGTACAGGGACAAATACCTCATTCGGGTCTGTTTTTGAAATGATGAATAACATCGAGAAACCTAAAACGCCGTTACAATCTTCCATGGATAGATTAGGTAAAGAATTATCTTTATTCAGTTTTGCAGTCATTGGTTTGATCTGTTTAGTGGGTGTTTTACAAGGTAGATCATGGATGGACATGTTCCAGATCTCTGTATCATTGGCTGTTGCAGCAATCCCTGAAGGTTTACCGATTATCGTCACAGTTACGCTAGCCCTTGGTGTCCTGCGCATGGCTAAACATAAAGCAATCGTAAGAAGATTACCTAGTGTCGAGACACTAGGTTCTGTTAATGTCATTTGTTCAGATAAGACAGGTACATTAACAACAAACCATATGACCGTTTCCAAGATTTGGTGTATAGGTAGTATGGAAAACCGAGCCAACATCCTTGATGTAAAGAAAGTTAAACAAAGCAATTTAAAAAATTATTTAACTCAAGATGTTAGAGACACACTACTGGTAGCCAATGTTTGTAATAATGCCTCATTTTCTCATGAACATGCAAAATATTTAGGTAATCCAACAGATATTGCCTTACTGGAAGAATTACAAAACTTTGAGTTAGAAGACGTAAGACCAAATTATAAAAAGATTCAAGAAATACCGTTCAGTTCCAAAAGAAAATACATGGCAACTAAGGTTATTAGTCCAGAAGGTAATACCTTACTATTTGTTAAAGGTGCCTTTGAACGTATTTTAAGTCTTTCCAATAACTATGCTACCAAAACTGGTAAGATTGAAACCTTAAAGGAAAGTGATAGAGAAACCATAATTGAAACTGCCAATCTTTTTGCATCTAGTGGTCTTAGAGTTCTTGCTTTTGCACAAATACCAGTTACTAATAATGAAATTGATGGCAAGAAACTTTCAGAAGAAGACATAAATAATTTAACCTTTACTGGGCTGATTGGTATGAGAGATCCACCAAGGCCAACTGTAAAGCCAGCTGTAGAGCAATTATTACAAGGTGGTGTACATATTATTATGATCACGGGTGATTCTGAAAATACAGCTATTAGTATTGCTAGAGAAATTGGTATTCCAGTTGTGGATCCTAAATTATCTGTCTTAACCGGTGACAAATTAGATGAAATGTCAGCTGAACAGCTATCTAATGTTATTGATCATGTTAACATTTTTGCCCGTGCTACTCCAGAACATAAGCTAAATATTGTTAGTGCATTAAGAAGAAGAGGTGATGTTGTTGCTATGACAGGAGATGGTGTTAATGATGCACCAGCCTTAAAGTTAGCTGATATCGGTATTTCTATGGGTATCATTGGTACTGATGTTGCTAAGGAAGCTTCCGATATGGTTCTAACTGATGATGATTTCAGTACAATTTTAACTGCAATTGAAGAGGGTAAAGGTATCTTTAATAATATTCAAAACTTTCTAACTTTCCAACTTTCAACCTCTATTGCTGCATTATCATTAATTGCATTATCAACTGCCTTTAAGTTACCAAACCCATTAAACGCTATGCAAATTTTATGGATTAACATCTTAATGGATGGTCCACCAGCACAATCTTTGGGTGTAGAACCTGTTGATCATGAAGTTATGAAGAGACCACCAAGAGTTCGTACTGAAAGAATTCTAACTGGTTTTGTTCTAAGAAGACTGATTGTTAGTGCCATGTTTATTCTGATTGGTACTATCTACATTTTTGTTAAAGAGATGGCTGAGGATGGGCAGGTTACAGCAAGAGACACAACAATGACATTTACTTGTTTTGTATTCTATGATATGTTCAATGCCCTAGCATGTAGACACTCAACTAAATCTATTTTCAAGATAGGTTTATTTACGAATAATATGTTCAATTTTGCTGTAGGATTATCATTATTAGGTCAAATGTGTGCTATTTATGTTCCATTTTTCCAAAATATTTTCAAAACAGAAGCTTTAACTGGTTTAGATTTATTACAGCTATTGGCTGTTAGTAGTACTGTATTTATTGCTGACGAATTGAGAAAATTCATCGTCAAGAAAACGTATGGCGTGGAGGACGATAATGAAAACAACGAACTAACTTATTCAACTCAAGTTTAAGGGGGCTTAATAATAGATATATCATTATAATAATAATAAAATTACATTATATTTATATAAATAATTGATGTTGAGTTTAACACTCATTTAAATCTTAAAAGATAGGCAATGGATGTTTTTCTTTTATATTATTTAGAAAATATTTGATGTAGAATAATTTTCGTAATTAATATTTTTATTATTCTATATGCAAAGATAAAATATATACTAGAAAGTTATACAGTTATCAGCAGCTGCTTTCCTTAGTCTATTCATTACAGCTAGACCCTCTTCTTCTTCAGGAATACCTTCCACGAAAATTAAATCAACTTTATCATCTTCATCAACCTTTCTTAGAGAAGCAAAAAGGTTTGCTTGAATCATTTCACCTGTGCTCCCCAAACTTTCAATAATTAGCTTGTGGTTCTTGTAATTTTCTAAGTCATGAGCACTCAATCCATTTAGATATTTTGTAGTTAATATAGCTATTTTCTTTTCGTCTGGTGTATCATTGTTATTTTGAAGTTCTTCCTTCAATATGTCTTTAAACTTAACTAACTTGTCTTGAGCATCATCTGTGGTAGGTAATAATAGAATAACTTTTGCGGATGGTGAATAATGCTTGTATTTCATCCCAGGAGTTCTCACTTTTTCATTGATTTGTACGTTCTTCTTATTCTCAACCTTACATCCAGCCCATTCATCCCCTCCTAACTGTATAATTTCTTCATATGTAAAACCACCTGGTCTTAATAACATTGGAGGATTACATAGGCCATCTACAACGGTACTTTCAACACCTACTCTGCATGCACCACCATCAATAATTAATGGGATTCTTCCCTTTAAATCATGATATACATGAGATGCCAACGTTGGGGAAGGTCTTGTAGATGCATTTGCCGATGGTGCGGCAATTGGAGTATCACTTAGTGCAATTAATGCTCTTGCTACTGGATCAGATGGTATTCTAACGGCAAAAGTTTGTTGATCTGCAGTTGTGAATTTGGATAATGTATTGATATTTGATGGTGGGACTGTAAGTAAAATTGTTAGTGGACCTGGCCACAGCTTTTCAATTAAACTATGATATGATTTTGGAATGTGTTTTAATAGATTTGAATGATCTAAGTTTTCTTCTTGATAAATTTTACGATTTAACTGATCAATTGATGATATGTGAGAAATTAAAGGGTTATCACTTGGTCTATTTTTGGCTTTATAAATATTTTTAACAGAGTTATCGTTTAACGAAGAACCACCTAAACCATATACAGTCTCTGTAGGGAATGCTACAGTATCATCAGTATCTCTAATTATACTAGCAGCTTCTAGCAGTGCCTTTTCAGTTTCAGGATCTGAAATTGTTGGCAAAGAGCCATCTAAGAATGCATTCGGGGAGAAGTGAATAGATTCAGGCTTAACTTTTAATATTTTTGTGTTAAATAATGGTTGGATTGACATTTTTGTTGTGAAGTATCTTCTTATAAACATAAGAATCCAATGTAGTGCAAAAATCGGTCTTATAGTATGAGAAACTTAATTATCCGTATCAAAAATGGTAAAATAAATATTTACCTCGAGTTAATACTCTAATGATAAATGAATGTGTGTTTAGTGTTGGGTTGATAAATTCACCACATTTATCTAATAGAGGTGAACTAGCCTTAACCATTGATAAATTGGGTGCTCAGTTTGCGATGAGGTTCTAATTTTTATTTTACAATCATTTCACACGATAATAGACTACCGGGTAATATTGAATAATATGTTTGTTATTGAAGTTTAATTGTTTAAGAGATCAAGTTGAGTCTGTTAGTACCCATATTGTTAGATATTATTGTACCTATTATTCTTCGTACTTCAATTAAGTTACATTTTTGACAAGTGTACTTTAGTAACATATTTTTATCAAATAGTTAGATATTTCTCCGCATTGGGGAGATAATTCTACAAAAAATATATTGAAAGTAAATTTTAATAATTGTATCTATTTTGACAGTATTATTTAACATACTTTCACTCGATGATATGACAGTTTTATAGCATTTTAGAGAAATCATATTAAATCTTTCATTATGGCAAAAATAGTTTACCTAGCCTTATACATCAATAATCTAAGCGCAAGTGGTTTAGTGGTAAAATCCAACGTTGCCATCGTTGGGCCCCCGGTTCGATTCCGGGCTTGCGCACTTATTTTTTATATTTTTTTTCAAAGTGGTAACTTATTTTAATTTCGATAATTTGAGCATGGCTAAAATATAAGCCCTATTGGAAATCTTATTTTTAATATATTATAAAAGGTGTTATAATTATATTGTAATTAGACAATAAAAGAAAATATATCAATAGATTGTATATAACGTTAATTAAGCAATGATTAGTAAAAAAGAAGATCCATTTTTAGATATTAATGACGATTTAGAAGGGGTGGATGATTTTATGAATGAACAAAACCCTTTCGAAGGTACACATGATTCTGCATTTTCACCAGATTTTGATACCAAATTAACACAAACTTCACCACCGGTGTATGATGATGTGCTAGTGGATGAAAATTTAGAGAGTAGGGGTAATCAAGATAATGCAACTAGCACACGTAACCTTAATGCTGGTCCAGTTAAAGAGTTACCTCCAGGCTTAATCAATTACTACTCAAGGTTTTTCCAGTTATCCACAGAAGCATTCAAAGATAAATTTTTGAAGAGTTTGAAGTTAAATCAATCAATTTTTACTTCAGAAACATATGATGAAAATGATAGAGAATTATTTGGTGCTATTTGGATTACTAGTGCTATTGTATTAGTTAAATTCATGATTCCAGGTTTGATTAATTTAATTTACTATGGTATTATTAAAGGTGTAAAGATCAATGATTCGGTAACGAGTAGTGATCGTGATAAGATATATTGGAATTTAATTCATTCCATATGGTTATTTGGTATATATACCTTTGTTGTACCATTTATTGTTTTACAGATCATTCTTAAGGATGATGCGAATAATGCAGAAGAACCAAACCAAACTGATGCCGAATCAGTTGGTCATTTAACTATAAATCCTAATGTTAAAAATCTAGTTGGTTTGATAACAGTTTACGGTTATGGTAATAGTATTTGGTTATTCATATTACCAGTATTAGACGTTCTAAATAGGATGTCAGGTTTTAATACTGTTGTTGCTGTTGAATGGGGTATTATTGCTCTTGCATATTTAAAGACGGCACAATATATGCATATGCAAATTTGCAACCGTGGTAATGGACATTCAAGATTACCATTCTCTATGATATTCATATTAGGTTTCCATATAATATTTTCTGTATTACTAATGTTTATCTTGTATTAGAAGTAAATATAGTCTATATATATTAATCTATATTGATGTATGGATGGATGTATGTGAGTGTTTATGTAAATATGCAATTCTATAAAATATGACAATAATATATGATCAATTTGATTGTTTTTGGAGTTTTAAAGAGGTTTTTTTGATTTAAAAACCTGCATTTTTATAATCAGTTACATCCATTTCATAAATTGATTTATCTTTAACTTTTCTTGCTATATTTGAAAAGATCTTGATATCAGCTCTGGTGAAACCTTTTGAGAAAGTACAACAATTTAAGAACTCAACAAAAGGATTGGTTTGACCGAATGTGGTGATAATAGAGGAGTGTTTCTTTTTGCAACAGGATAAGCATGGTTTGAAAAGTACCAATTTATCAATATGTTTAATAATTGAGATGACGTTTATAAAATTTTCCCTATTCGAAGCCATTGAATTATCGAAAGATTGATTTAAAAAAGTTTGTAAAACATCTTCGGGAACGTTCAATTCTCTTAATTCTGTTCTATGTTTGATAACATCTTCTTTGGTTAGTGCATAGTGTAAATTATTCGTCACTAAAGAGATGATGTTATCAGCATGAGCTAATACATCAATGGTAGCATCACATTTAATTTTTTTCAAGCGACATTTATCACAACTTGGACCAACACGTTGTCTCTTATTGTTGTTACTGCAGTTGATACTATCAGGGCTGGTGTTAGAGCCATTTCTGGTGTTTAATATTGATACAGAGTTGATCTTAGCAATGTTATTTTTGTTTGAGATTGGAGTTATACTTCTTGGTGTAACACTATCATTAAACGACTTCTTAGAGAGAGAAAAAGTATCTTCGAACCTCATGCTTGAGGATGAAGATTCAGTGCTTAGCGAAGGAGATATGCTTGTGCTTACCGGTAGAGTTGGTGGAGGGGTGATTGAGTTTAATGTATTTCTTATAAGTGATAAATCAGATATTGAAGTTGATAATTTTGGTCTTTTAGTGGCTAATGAAGCCAAGTTATGTAAACCATTGGAAAGTTTTTGATCAGTTAGAGATCTTTTACTAGCTGTGAGCGTTGGTAAGAAAGGATCTAACTGTATATCTGTGCCGGTGGAGCTATTGTTATCGCTTGTAGAACCGTTGTTATTATTATTGTTGTTGTTACCAACACTGGTGTTAATACCGATAGCTGATTTATTCAAGTTTAAACTTGGTAGTAGCAGAGGAGGTAGATCCTCATCCCTATTTGATATGGTGAAGCTGTTAGCCTGCATAGATGGAGTACTTTGAGTCTGTCTGGTGTGTAATCTTATCAGATTAATTTAGTTAATCTAACAGATTTCTTTTTCTTGATTTCAAAATTTATAGGCACTTTTTTCGAAGAGCAGAGAGAGAGAGAAAAAAAAATGAATAAACAGTAATTTATTAATAGTTGTTAATGTAAAAACCACGGTTAATTATAATAGATGAACCCAACTATTTGTATATGTCAATTGTTGGTTTATGAATAGTGGGGGCCACTTATAAGTAAAGGAGATAAACTTTAATGGATCGACGAAAACGGCATAGAGTGCTAGCGTCGATGGCTCTGTTGTGTGTTGCCGGTGAAAAGAAGAAAAAGAAAAATCTTTCAACTAAAGATCGATGGCCTAAGAAACGGAGAAACCATAGTTTGTTAAGCCCATAATAGGATTTTCATGTCCACGATCACCGCTCGAGAAAATGAGACTGCCAACACAGAAATCGCCCTACAGATCATCTTCATCAGCCATCGATTTTTAACTTTACAAGAGAAAACAATAAAAAAATTTTCCCTAATAGACGCAATTTCAATGCCTGTCAGAAGAAATCCGGAGGCAACTACAAGGCAGTGAAAGCCGCACCCACACATGCCATTTTACGTATGTTCGTTTCTTTTTCATGTCAAAAAGTTCAATTGTGTTTTTTTACGGAGTTATGTATCACGTGTGACAAACTCCGGTTGGTTTTTGTATCATCGTGTTGTACGGTATTTATTTTTGTTTGCACAACGTCATGTAGTGGTAATTGTACTATCACTATCGTTTTGTTTTACTGATCTTCGGTTGTCGGTTCGATCCTGCTGGTGTGAGAAATAATAATAATAATAATATATAGCTTGCTCGGCGGTTATGAGAGCTCATCGCTTAGACGCGAAGTGGTGGTTGGCTTTTTTTTTTTTGTTTGTTTTGATTTATTAAATTCGTGTTTTTATATTTACTAGAAAACAATACAAGTGGCAAAATCCTTAAAAAAGATACATTCTGACAGTATAGTATACACACTCCAAAGCAACAGAGCGAGCAGTAATGGCAAGAAGAAGATTACCGGATAGACCTCCGAACGGGATTGGTCTAGGACAACGTCCAAGGCTAGTTCCAAGACCTATAAACGTAGATAGCTCCGTAAACACTCTTACAAAACCTTTTAAGGTACCATACAAAGTCACAAAGAAACAAAAATCTTCAGATGGTAAGGACTTCATAGTAGGTGGGAGAACACTGAGAAACAGATCAAATACTATATCGTATATGGGACTCGATGTCGATGTAAACTCAGATAATGTCCGTTTGGACGAAAATAACATGCCTATAAGGTACGTCTCTAGGAGAAAAGACGCCCTGAGTACTCAAAGACTGCTAGATGATCCCATGAGATTAAGCCAGATCCAAACCACTCTGACTAGGTCCTTTACTGTGCCGATCAAAGGCTACATTCAAAGACATAGTTTACCGCTAACTCTGGGTACAAAGAGGAAAATTATAACAGAACCTAGACCACTTCATGATCCAACGGAAGAATTCGCATTTGTACTATATGATCCCTCTGTCGATGGTGAAATGAAAATTCATGATCCAAATATGGAAATTCATGATAACGTTAAACCAAACACTAAGGGAGAAGAAAATATTAATACTTCAGATCAAAAACCACATAAACCATTACATCCACTACGTATGTCTAATGGTGTAAGGAATAAATCCTTAAAGGAATTACTAGGGGTACAGGATTCAGATCTAATAGCTAAAAAATTCGCAAATGTTCCCGTTGTAATGGATCCAAAATTAACCAAAATCTTAAGACCTCATCAAGTTGAAGGTGTAAAATTCTTATATCGTTGTGTTACTGGTCTTGCAATGAAAGATTATCTAGATGCAGAAAAGGTTAACTCCAGTATAACAGAACTAAGTTCAGATATATCAGCATTAGAAGATACTCAAGAAGAAGATACAGAATTCAAACCAGACGAAAATATTAAGACAAAACCAGACGAAAAGAAAGAAAAGACTCCAGAACCAAAAGTTAATAGAGGTGCATACGGTTGTATCATGGCTGATGAAATGGGTTTAGGTAAAACTTTGCAATGTATAGCTCTAATGTGGACCCTATTAAGACAAGGTCCTCAAGGTAAAAGATTAATAGACAAATGTATTATTGTCTGTCCATCTTCATTGGTAAATAACTGGGCTAACGAATTAATTAAATGGCTAGGTCCTGGTACTCTATCACCTCTAGCTATCGATGGTAAGAAATCTTCTTTAGCTGGTGGTGGTAACTCCACCGTTTCTGATGCTGTTCACCATTGGGCCCAAGCAAAAGGTAGAAATATCGTTAAACCGGTTTTAATTATTTCTTATGAAACGTTACGTCGTAATGTAGATCAATTAAAAGGTTGTGACATTGGTTTAATGTTAGCTGATGAAGGTCATAGGTTGAAAAATGGTGAATCTTTAACTTTTACAGCATTAGATAGTATTGACTGTCCAAGAAGAATTATCTTATCTGGTACACCAATTCAAAACGATTTATCAGAATATTTTGCATTATTAAATTTCTCGAATCCCGGTTTACTAGGTACAAAAGTTGACTTTAGAAAACATTTTGAAATCCCAATCTTAAGAGGTCGTGACTCTGAAGCAACAGATACCGAAATAGCAAAGGGTGGAAGACAATTACAGAAATTATCAACTATTGTATCAAAATTCATTATTAGACGTACTAATGATATCTTATCGAAATATTTACCATGCAAATATGAACATGTCATTTTCGTTAATATGAAGCCATTCCAAACCAATTTATATAAACAGTTACTAAAATCAAGAGACGTTAAGAAGATGGTTAAAGGTGACGGTGGTTCTCAACCATTAAAAGCTATCGGTGTCCTTAAAAAATTATGTAACCATCCAAACTTATTAGATTTCGAAAAAGAATTCGCAGATATTCCAGATGAACAATTAAATATTCCAGCAGACTATAATTTCCCTAACTCAAAGAGTCGTGATGTTCAAACTCAATACTCTGGTAAATTCTCAATCTTGCAAAGATTCTTACACAAGATTAGAACTGAATCAGATGATAAGATCGTTTTAATCTCAAATTATACACAAACCTTGGATTTAATTGAACGTATGTGTCGTTACAACCATTATGGTACTGTTAGATTAGATGGAACAATGAATATCAACAAAAGACAAAAGTTAGTTGATAGATTTAATAACCCTGAAAATGAAGAATTCATCTTCTTGTTAAGTTCAAAGGCTGGTGGTTGTGGTATCAATTTAATTGGTGCCAATAGATTAATTCTAATGGATCCTGATTGGAATCCAGCAGCAGATCAACAAGCCCTGGCAAGAGTCTGGAGAGATGGTCAAAAGAAGGATTGTTTCATTTACAGATTCATTGCTACAGGTAGTATCGAAGAAAAAATTTTCCAAAGACAATCTATGAAGATGAGTTTGAGTTCTTGTGTGGTGGACGCTAAAGAAGATGTTGAAAGACTTTTTAGTGCTGATAACTTAAGACAATTATTCCAATTCAATGAAAAGACAATCTGTGATACACATGAAACATACCATTGTAAGAGGTGTAGTAAAGAAGGTAAACAAAATATCAAAGCTCCAGCAATGTTATATGGTGATGCTACCTCTTGGAACCATATTAATCATGCCGGTCTAGAAAAGACAAACGATCACTTATTGCGTAATGAGTTTAATCATAGCGATATTAGTTTCGCATTTCAATATATATCTCATTGAAAACTACTTCTCATTATATACATTCTCGCATTTTATAGAATTATTTCAATAAACAATTCATTCATAATATATACACGTCAATTATTCAAGCAAAACTTCTTCTATCAAGAATATTAAATAAGATCTTCAAATATTTTATACAGAGATATCTAACCGTATATAATTAAACTTTTTGCATTTTCAATTTCTTGTAGTTGACAGAAATTATTAAATATATCTTACTTTGAATCTATTTTTTAATTTTAAGGGCCAGGCGAGGCATCGATAATTGTTAATTATGAAATAACACCAAAAAGTAATATACGAAAATAGTCCCTGGTTCTTCACTCATTCAGAATTACAAGGAGCTCCGAATACATTTAAAAATGGATGAAATATTATCTAAAGCAGGTTCACAAGCCGTTACATTCGCCATCAGATCGGGGGTATCCCTTGCATCTACATATGCAATTAAAACAATAACTAATTTCATAATTCAGATACCAAAAAGTGATGCCAGAAATATTGAAAGATTGAAATTGAAATTAGAAGATAGAATAGATATCGTCTCTTCCGCGATTGACTTAATTAAGTTAGTAGCTGCTAGAGGAAATACTAATTTAGAAAGCACACTTAAGTTAACTAGAAATCTAAAGATAGAAATTGATCAATTTGAAGAAAGTATTAGAACTTTATTAGATGACATAGAAAGCTCAACTAATCAGAAAAAACAAAATGAAGCGGTTAAATCAGTAGAAGCATATATCACAGATTTGTTGAAGAGAATAGAAGAGATAACACCCTTTATTAATTTATCACTAACTACCTCTGGGGCAACTTTAAGTTCAACATTACCTAACAATGTATCACCAGGTCTATTGTTACAAGCATCTAACTTTATAAACCGAAATAATGATGCCCTTAAAAATCAGAAACTACAGATTGGTCCAACTTTTCAAGTGACATTATATTCGATATTCTACAATATTAGTTCCGATAATCACATAAATTGGAAAGAGGACATGAAAAGAGCATTTGTCAGAATTCAGAGGCTTCCAGAAAATAAGGAAAGCAAATATAATTATATTTTGGAAATTGAACAAAGTTTTAATGATGAAAGATATCATAACGTTGAAGATAATGAAGAAGTTCTCAAAAAAATCTCATTTTATCCAAATCAAATAACCAAACTATTTTTCAGTGTATCAGGAAAACTACTTAAATTAGCAGAACAAGATTCAGGTGTGCTAGTACTTAAAGTTAATGAGAAAACTGATACTGATAAATTAGAAGTTGAAGGTTCCTTCAGTCCTGTGACTTGGTACGCTTTTGGTGAATACGAAGAAACTATAACTTCTGAAAGTGAAGACGATCAAAGTGAATCTGGTGATGAAGAGGAAAGTAACTATACATCATCAATTGCCTTACTTGAATATTTGATAAGATTAGTATCCTTACAACAAAATGATCAGTGTAATATTTTAGAAATAAACGATGAAAGATTGTCCGTTTACTTAAATGACGAAAATCCTCAATCAATTAAGGAACATGAGGCTAAAGTTACGAAACTGTCCCAAAAATTAGGAGAGATGCAATTAAAATAATTAAACAAAATTTTAGTATTAGAATATAGGCAATTTAGCCAAAAAAAGATTTATCATTTTACATTTATTATTTATTCTTTTTAAAATTAAACATTTTGTATATAAAATTAACTCTTAGGAAAAAAATATAGATTATGAAATTAAAAGAAAATAAAGAATGTAAATATATTGAACAATAATAAAAACGTATTTATCGTAAGTGTTTAAAATGTGTGAATCGACAATTATATTTTAACACTAACCAAAAAACTATCTAAAACTTCTAAAACCTGTTTAGCTTATGTGCGATAATATTGATCTCTCATAAAATGCTATTAGCTGCTTCATTAATCATAATTTCTATAGGGATATATATAGTTGCTCCTACAATATCAATTTGTTGGAGGTTTCTTTGGAACTAATAAGTCTGCCGGAATAAAGTCAAAATCAGAATAGTTAATGGGCGATATTTCGTCATGCAGCACATATTGATCATTCTGAACTTCATTATTTTCAGAAAGAGGAGTCGGCTCTGATTTAAGAATACTATTTTTATTTGCATCATCTGATTTCACCAAGTTAAGATCAGTGAGATAAGGAGATGAATCATCCATAGGGCTATTTATATTTATAAATGGTTCTGATTTTAAATAGCCTGGTATATTTATATCTAGTATTTCAGATAATGGCTGATTAAACAAACTAGACAGTTCCTGGTCAATCTTTAGTTCAATAGCTGGGTCTGATACAGGACTAAATCCTTTAGTGCTTGAGGTTTGACTTTGACGTTTCTTACGGCTTACGTGACATTTACAGGGTTCACCATTTGTGCAGCCACATTTATTTAATGCATTTTCTTTACGACATTGACAACTTCCTGATGGATTGGCATTTCTAACCATTCGAAGTTCTTTACAATGGAAACATGCCGTTGATGGTCTTCCCTTTCTCTTGATCTCTACAAGTGGTCGATCTGTGTGATTACAGCTAGCAGCTCTATGTCCTCTTATACATAACATGCATGCATACTTAATACCATTCCTTATAATCATCTTTATTGTGTATTTCTTGTTACTTTCATTTTGATATTCTTTTTAAGTAGAATAAATAAAAATATATTATTACCATACTTCTATAAATCGGAATTAGTAATATTTAAAAAATAAATGCGCAAGCCCGGAATCGAACCGGGGGCCCAACGATGGCAACGTTGGATTTTACCACTAAACCACTTGCGCTTGTTTTGTATGATATTTAAAATATCATAATGTGATGAGTTGTAAGGTTTTAAGTTTGTTAAAACTTACTGTTATAATAAATATTGTACCGTTATTAATTGAATATATATATTAAACACTTTAATTATAGTTTTAATGGTTTCATATCTATCCATTCTTGAAAAGACGGACATGTATGAAGCTTATGTTGGTTGTTAATAATAATATTTATAACTATCCAGGCAATTGTTCGTTGCTTTTTATCTTACTGTTGTAAGAACTAATTGTTCAAATTAAAAATACGTAAATAGTATTAATTTACTGTATTTTATTCTCTAAAATAAGAGAAATATATTAACTATTATTTTCTACAATATTGTTTGTACTATAGTAGTTTTCTATATTTTTCTATATTTTTCAGTATTCATCTAATATACTTAAATTAATTATTGACGCTAACAAAATTTTTCAGAATGCGCGTTATGAAGTGTTAAATGCAAAAGAACCTAAATTACGTTTCTAATTGTACAGTTAATTCGATATAAATATAGTCAACTAAGATCATAAATACGTATATCGTGTTGAGATTGAATAAGGTAAAAGATATCTGAAATGAAACAAAGAATTAGTGGTCTTGATTTACAGATTTTAGGAAAAGAATTGAAGGAATCCATTGAATCATATAGATTAACCAATATCTATAATGTGGTGGATTCCAGCAAACAATTCTTATTAAAATTCGGTAAGCCAGATTCGAAATTAAACGTTATTGTCGATTGTGGGTCAAGAATACATCTAACTACCTTCAACAGACCTACACCACCAATGCCATCAGGGTTTGTTTCAAAATTAAGAAAGCATTTGAAAGGTAAAAGATTGACAGCTTTTAGACAGGTTCCAAATGATAGAATTGTTGTAATGCAGTTTGCAGATGGTCTTTATTACCTAGTTTTTGAATTTTTCAGTGCAGGTAATGTTATTTTACTAGATGAAGATAGAAATATCTTATCCCTACAAAGAATTGTATTCGAACATGAAAACAAGGTCAATGAAGTATACAAGATGTTTGACGAGACTATATTTTTAGATGAACATCTTATTGATAACACAAAAAGAGAGGAATATACAACTGAAATGGTTAAGGCTTGGTTTGCTCCAATAGTAACCAACAATGATATTGATGTCAAAGATAAGAAAAAGAAGATTGCATCTATTCATAAACTACTTTTAAGAAACCAACCACATCTTTCTTCCGATTTACTTTCAAACAATTTAAAAAAGGCTTCTATAACCCCAAATTCCTCCTGTCTCGAATATATTGGAAAAGAAGATATAATTGTTAAGCTTTTAATGGAAACTCAAGATGAATACATGGAACTTTTAAAAATGGAAGAAAAATGTGGCTATATTGTCGCTAATAAGAATGCTAATTACGATGCTACTAAAGATGAACCCGAATTAGAATTCATTTATGAAAACTTTCATCCATTCAAGCCTTTTATCAAGAAGAGTGAGGAGGATCAACTTCATCTCTTTAAAATCGAAGGTAGATACAATAAAACGGTAGACACTTTTTTCTCTACGGTAGAATCTAATAGGTTTGCAATTCGTATACAAAATCAAGAGTCACAGGCCAGAAAGAGATTAGATGATGCTCGATTAGACAACAACAAGAAACTACAAGCATTAACTGATGTTCAAAGTTCCAACGAAACAAAAGCTCAGATTATTATAAACAACGCTTCTCTTGTAGAAGAAGCCAAATATGCTGTTCAAAATTTACTCGACCAACAAACAGATTGGAATACAATCGAAAAGTTAATTCAAAATGAAAAAAAGAAGGGCAACCCAATTGCCAAGCTAATTCAAACTCCATTGCTACTAAAGAGAAATAAGATTAATATTAACCTTCCAATAAATGCTCTTGAAGAAAATGAAAGTGAAGATAACATAAGTGATGGAGGTGAAAATCCCAGTGATGTTTCTGATTCAAGTGATGATTCAGATTCTGACAATTCAGACTCAGATAATTCTGACAATGAAGTCATTGATCCTAAGAAGAAAAAAAACTCCAAGAAGAATTCAGGTATTAACGATAAATCAAAATATGTCACTGTGGCGATTGACCTTTCATTGTCTGCTTATGCCAATGCATCTCAATATTTTGATGTTAAAAAGTCTAGTGCTCAAAAACAAAAACGTGTAGAAAAAAACATCGAGAAGGCAATGAAAAATATTGAGACCAAAATAGACCAACAACTGAAGAAAAAATTGAAGGAGACTCATGAAGTTTTAAAAAAGATTAGGACACCTTACTTCTTCGAGAAGTTTAATTGGTTTATTTCCAATGAAGGATTTTTAATTTTAATGGGTAAAAGTCCAATCGAAACAGATCAAATTTATAGTAAGTACATCGAAGAAGATGATGTATACGTCTCTAATAGTTTTAATTCCCATGTCTGGATCAAGAATCCTGAAAAAACAGAGATTCCACCAAATACTCTAATGCAAGCCGGTATTCTTTGCATGTCAGCCAGTGAAGCATGGTCCAAGAAATTCTCATCTGCTGCATGGTATTGCTTTTCTAAAAATATCAGCAAATTTGACGATCATAGTTCAGATGTACTACCCCCTGGTCAATTCAGAATTAAGAAAGATTCAGAAGTTACTCATCTATCTGCGTCACAGTTAGTAATGGGTATAGCATTTTTATGGAAAGTGAAGAATGACAAGCAATACTCCGATGACGAATGTGAAGTAAACGAGGAAGAAGCAGATGATGAGGAGAAAGAAGAGTTGAATTCAAACAACAGAAACGGTGATCTTGCAATTCCTGTCCAAGAAGAAGCAGTTAACAATTTTGGCATCGAGGATATCAGCAAAGATATCAAGGAATTGGAATTCTCCGATAATGGTGTAAATGAAGAAATTCAAGAGGACTTAGAAGATGATTCCGTTAGTATCGCAACTAATATCATTGAGCAAATGAACAAAAATGTACGAGGTAAGAAGGGGAAGTTGAGAAAGATTCAAAAGAAGTATGCTGATCAAGACGATGCCGAACGTCTGTTAAGTTTAAAAGCTTTAGGTACATTAAAGGGTATAGAGAAGGATCAAAATAAGAAAATAGACGAACTGGTGAAACAACAAGATAGAGAGTATAAAAAAATGAGACGTGAAAAACAGAAACAGCAACAAGCTCTGAAATTTACTCAAAATGAGAAGATTAAAATTAGTTATGAAAGGTTTAAAGATGAATTGAAACCCACAGTATCTGCCGATGATGAGGTTATCGACATTGTACCAGTTTTTGCTCCATGGCCAACTCTTCAGAAGTACAAATACAAGGTTAAAATCCAACCAGGAAGCGCCAAGAAAACTAAATCAATGTCTGAGGTTCTACATTATTTCTTGAACAGGAAGGTAGACACCAGCTGCACCGACAAAGAAATGGACTGGCCTGAAGAACATAAATTTATTAAAGCGGTAAAGGAACCTGAGTTAGTACCTTTATTATGTGTCGATAAATTAAACATATCTCTTCCTGGTTCAAAATCTTCAAATGGTAACAAAACATCCAAGAACAAAGGTGGGAAGAAATCAAAGAAATAAGTAAACAATTAAGTAAAATGAATATCTAATAATATACTATATTAAACAATATATATAAGATTTATAGTTGATTATGTATTGTATTAAATTGAAGTTTTTCTTCGTAGAAGTTTAACATAATATATATAACAAAATCCATCAATAACTGTATTCTTAATTATCTAGAAAATTACAATTATTCACATCACGTGCCATATAATAAAACAATCATAGTAAAATTTACGATTATGTCATATTATTTGTGTACGCATTCCGAATAAGTAAAACTAACATATTACTCTTTTTTATGCAGTTTTTTCTGGATTTTATTTTGTTTATAGATGTTTCGGATCCGCTATTAGAAGAGTCTGATTAAATAGAGTTTGTTAAGAATATGCAAATATTCCTGTATTTGAATAGAAGACCAGGCACACAGTTTTACGTAGACAAGTAATTCTCAATATCCTTCAATTATTGTAATAATAAAATAATGGTAAATACCGATGAATTAGCCGACCAAATTCTAAGGTTATTGGAGGACAATGTTCAAAGTAAATATAGGATATCAGTTGTAATAGTAGGCCCACCTGGATCAGGGAAGTCTACGATCGCTGAAGGAGTTTGTAAGAGAATCAATAATTTATATCAATCACATCTAAAAGAAATCGATAGAGTTATGAAGATTAACGAAGGTCCATTAGATATTGACTTAACTGCATCGATAAACGATATTTCAGAAGATTTATTAAATGAATTAGAAGTGAATAATAGTATATTCCCCGATGATGTTGAGAACAAAAATTTCGAGCCAGTCAAATATATCCCAACCACTGGTGAACTTTCCAAGACTATTATATATGGACGTGGTGGTGTTTCTAATTCAATAGAATTATCTCCTCACAATCTGGAACGTATTGAAAGCATTAACCTTGCTGAAGTTGTTCCAATGGATGGTTTCCACTTATCTCGAAACTGTTTAGATAAATTTAAAGACCCAGCAAGAGCACATAGAAGAAGAGGATCACCTGCCACATTTGACAGTAATAATTTCGCTACTCTTTGCAAAATCCTCTCTGAAAGTTCTAAGATAGAACCTCCATACGTTAATTCAAATGACCTTTGGGAAAAGTTGGCAGGTTCAGTGTATGACAATATTCCTGACATACATATACCTGGGTTTGATCACGCTTTAAAAGATCCGACAATCAACAAGCATACAGTATCGAAATTTACTAGGATTCTTATCTATGAGGGCCTATACCTTCTTTACGATAAAGAGAACTGGAAATCGATCTATCCGATTCTGTCTGAAACAGGTGCTGCTCTATTTTATAGAATAGATGTCCCGGAAAATGTGCTAGAGGATAGAGTTGCAAAAAGACATGTTGAAAGTGGCCTCGTAGATAGCCTTGAGTCAGGTATCAAGAAATTTCAAGAGAACGATTTAATAAATGCTCGTGAAATTGCTAAACACAGTATAGTAGCCGATAATATTAATATAATTGAAAACTTATAAATGGCCTATAAATAATTATTATATAAATTTGATTCGTAATCTCTTATTTGTTATTTCTACATATATTTACCATTTCGCTCTCATATATATCAAAAGTGACTCTCTTAAAAATAAAAAAATTAGGATTCTTGATTTTGATATAGAGCGCTAGCTATCCTCCTTTTATTACCTAATAACAAAAAAGTAGCTTAAGTAAAGTCACTCAGTCAGTGTGTTTGAGAGGTGTGACAAGTTAGAATATGCAGAACAATCAAAATGGCCAACAGCAATTGTTTATGAGTCCACAGACGGAGAATCTGCAACAGATGTATTCTTTAATCAACAGACTAATGCATCAGCTAAAGGAAAACAAAACTCAAAAGGCTAAAATTTTGCACAGAATAGATATTTTGTCTGAAAAGTTAAATAGAGATCCAGAGAAAAGAAAGGAAGGATATCAAAATGATATTGTAGTATTTGAACAATTCTTGGAGAGAGAGGACAATATTGATGATCAAAAGAAAAGTAGTAACGATAATAAAAAAGAGGATTTAGAAACAATTGATAGTGACACCATTGAATTCCAAAAATTATTGCAACAAAATAAGTCTCTTAAGAAATTATTAGATAGAAATAATACGACAACATTTGAAAATTTTCAGAAATTAAGATTATATGAAGAGAGTTTTCAGACTGTAGTAACTGTATTGCGAGAAGATGTTATTAATTATAGAAAGGCTATTCTAAAGAAGATTGGTGATCATTATAATAATGAACTATTGGTTGAAGAGGAAGCGGAGTTTACTGTTTATTTAGAGAATGTTCAAAATCTCGCTGAACTTTTTGACATTTGTGAATTATTTAAAACCCTCCTAAATTTACTGGGTGGATAGAAATTCACATATCTAATACCTACCTAGTACTTACCTTTTTCCATATCTTTCAATAGAAAAAGATGAACAGCATCGTGACCTACAGTATTAAATTTCCTAATATAAGAAAATATAAACTATAATATACTCTACGAATAGATTTATATTCCTCCCTTATTAATATAATAGATTAATGAAAATTGTGCAGAAATAGAAAAAATTCCAAACAGTATTTTTGTCCTAGTTGAGATAGGGCAGTTACAGTAAATGGTAAACTCAAAAATATGGTTACGACTGATATTGTTACTTGTTACATAGCACTATATAATAGTGGGTTAGTCTACCATTTTATGATATAACACTCATTTTATCATTGAAATTATTTCTGCATTAATTAAATGCAATAGGTGATAATTTTCTTTATCCTATTTTATAATTTGCCGCCATAAAATGTAGCCGCCAAGAAAACAATCCTCTCTCAAAAGATGTATTGTATTATTAACCAAGTCCATCAAAGAGTAAAGTGTAAATAAATAACAATGAATAAATCAGATCTCTCAAGTTTCATAAAGCAACAGATTTTTGATGAAACTACTGAAATTTCAACGGCAATTTCAGGTACAAGCAAAGATGATACCATTACAAGTTCTAGGAAGAGACTTAGAACAAAAGAAAGACCAATTTACTCAAAGAAAATAAGTCATACCCAAAACTTATATTCAAGTTTAAGAACAGAGGGGTATGTCTTATCGAATACAAAATCTCGAGTAACGACTGTGGCTGGAACGAAACAAAATTATCAATCATCGAAACTGTCATTAAAGAGCCAGATTAATTCAGCTCCGGATCACATCATCTGTACTGTATTCGAAAGTAACAAATATGTCAGTACAAGAGTTGGAATGTGCATTATTGATTACAATCTGGGGCAAATGATACTTTCTGATTTTATGGATTCTCAGATATTCATCAGGACTGTCCACAAGTTACAGATATATCGTCCCACTGAAATTCTATTACAAAACACTTCGTTATCTCCCTCTATTTCTAAACTAGCTTCTATCATAAAATGCAACGTTCTAGCCTCTGTTAGAATAAATCAGATGTCGCCAAAATATTTCAATGATAAAGAAGGTATAGGAGGGATAGAAAACTATTCCCTTAATGAACAATTGAGAAAAACATTAATCGAGGAAATGGTAGATAAAAATTTTGCACTTAGTGCAGCAGCAGCAACAATAAGATACACCAAACAAGTTGTTGGAAAAGCAAATAAAGATTTCAAATTTCAAACCTTAAGAATTAAGTTTGAAAATTCTGAAGATACTATGCTTATAGATTCTAAGACCATTAAAAGTTTGGAATTAGTCGAAAATAATATAATAAAAGGTTCAATGTCTTTATGGAAATTTATGGATTCGACATGTACGAAAATGGGTCAGCGATTATTGAGAAATAACATCCTTCAACCATTAACAGAAGAAAAAAGCATTAATATGAGATTTGCTTCTGTTAAAGAATTAAAAGAAGATTGCGACACACTGGATGCTATTAGATCTGAAATCAAATCATTCCAGGATCTAGATAAGTTATTCTCAAAGCTTCTATCTACAGATCATGTGGCGATTCGACCAGATCAGAAAATCAACTATGTCTTAGTTCTAAAAGATACGGTTTTAATAACTCATAACTTAAGTAAACTAGTGGAAAATGCTAAATTTAGTAGCCAATTATTGGGTGAAGTAACAAAAATACTATCTAATCCAATTCTGCAAAAAATAAACTCCTCGATTAATAAATATATCAACAACGATTGTATCTGGGCATCTTCAAATTTAGAACTACAAAACCAAAGAGCATATGCTGTAAGAAGTGGCGCTAATGGTTTCCTCGATATATCTAGGAAAATATACAAAAATATTATAAATGAGATATTCCAAGAGATTGAAAAGTTATCCAAAGAAGTAGATATTCCTCTTGAACATAATTTTGATAATTCCAGAGGGTTTTATATCAAAATCAACAAAAAGGTATATTCTGGCGATATGATATTACCCAAAACATTTATTAATACTTCAGTAAAAAAGAATTGGCTTGAGTGTACATCTATGAACTTAATAAAATATAATGCAAGGCTAAAAGATATCATTTCTGAAATTTGTTTATTAAGTGAAAATGTGGTCCAGGATCTGCTTAAAGAGGTTATGAAAGATATCTCTGTACTGTTTATGCTTTCTGAAGCCATTTCCATGATAGATTTACTTTGTTGTCTAGCATTTAATACCAATAAATACGAATATTGTATTCCAACTTTATCTGACATATTAGATGTAGACGAATCAAGACATCCAGTATTGGAGACAACTTTGCCATCGTTCACATCAAATTGTATTAGAAGTACGAAGAACAGTTCCAGACTACAAGTCATTACTGGGTGCAATATGAGCGGTAAATCTGTTTACCTTAAACAAGTAGCACTGCTCTCTATTATGGCTCAAATAGGTTCTCCAGTACCTGCTAAGACTGCAATATTTCCAATATTTAAAAAGCTTCATGCCAGGCTATGTAATGATTCGATGGAGTTGAGTTCTTCAAATTTTGCCTTTGAAATGAAAGAAATGTCATACTTTATTAACGATCTTACCCCAGACACGCTTTTGATTGTTGATGAATTAGGAAGAGGTTCAAGTGTGGGAGATGGGTTTTCAATTTCATTGGCAATTACCGAGTACCTATTAAATTGTAATTGCACAGTTTTCCTCTCTACTCATTTTCAAGATGTGCCCAAAATATTATTTAACAAGCCATCCGTTACTCATCTTCATATGAGAACAGAGTTGATGGACAAAAATAAACTAAAAATGTATTATAAGCTTTCTGAAGAATACATTAATATTCAGCACAGTGGACTTATGGCTGTGAATAACTTATTTTCAACATCTATTCTAACTGATGCGAACCAAATTTGTGACTTACTATATATGAATAAAGTAAGACATTCAAGGAGCTCCACACATCAGCTACAAAATCACAATGATATATCCTCAATTAATCAGATGAAAAAAATATTCAATTTGAAAACTATTTTGGAACAAGCGTTGAAAAAAGATATGCACACCTTATTAATCAAGTTAACAGAGGCCCAGTCTGACTTTATAGATGACTTTGGGAATTAATATATGCATGCTATCTTCTAGTTACAGTTTATTGCACCTTATTATCTTTCATATTGAATTTTATATAAAATTATGCAGTTCTGAAAACACTATTTCTTAAAATGTTACTTCCAATATTCAATTTTACATATATGAATTTATATTATCAAATCCGTGCCTGGGAATGAAGTTTACAAGAATAATATTTCAATATAAGTATATTTCATAATACGAATGCATACTTTAAATATTTGAAATTTGACATAGTATCTATATGAGTATCAAAGTATGACACTAAAAGTAATATATTAGAAAAATAGAGAAGTGGGAAGAGTCTTATATTTGATATCCTATTCGGCACCTACGATCCAGAAGATAAACTTTTGGACACCCTTCAATGTTTCTGAAACCTCAGTTTGATTAACATTACCTGTATTAAAGGTAGTGAATGCATTACGTTGTTGAGTAGCGGCTTCTCTAAACGAAACAACAAAATTTACAATCAATGTAGAGGCGAAGACAAATGCTACAATTATCGGACCCAATGGTGCATCTAAATGTTCACCACTTCTTTCCTTAATGACATTCAACCTATGAATATATGTCTTATATGACCATAAGCCACAGAATAAAGTTAATCCAAAATAAATGTAAGCAAGAGTATTTGCTAAATTTGGGAATGCTGCCTTCTTAACAGAGTTATAGATTGAAAAAGTTAAGACACTTAATAACGTTGTAACTTTTAACCATCTGTTAAATGTACGTTCATTGGCCAGCCAAACTTTAGCCTCAACCTTTACAGGACCTGCATTTTTTAAATAACTCGTTGGCTTTCTTACACCAGAGGGTAATTCAATTTCTTCCTCTTCGGAATCAAAACCGGTTAATTTCGATTCTCTACCAGCTAAGATATCAAGGAAAATTTCTTCGGTTGTTTTATCCTTCTTTTGTAGCTTTCTTTTTATCATTCTTCTAGTACCCTTTTTATGCTGGATACTAGATTCTTCTTCTGATGACTCGTGATCTTCTAAGTCGGCTTCTGGGATAATTTGAGTATTATCGCCAACAATATTTTGTTCCAATTCATTAGAAGTAAAATCTAAACCAGTTAAAGAAGGAGGAGATTTTTGAATTTTAGACAGTCTTCTCATGCCGTCAAGTCTTTTCTGGATTTCTTTCTGTTTTTTCATTTTAAGTTCCTCTTCTTCGTAAGCTTCTCCAGGATTTCTTCTAATATCGTGCTCCAACTCAGGTAACCAGAATGGTAGTATGTCTAATTTATCTTCTTCACTAAATAATGAGACAACACCTTGAATATATAAAGAAAATTTTGGAATTTCCTTGACCAAATGCGAGTTAGTTAACTCCGACAACCATTGACCATGCTTTCTTGGTAGCTTATCCATAGACATTGTACTGGTTGATGCTGTAGTACTTTCAGCATTCACTTCCTTTACTTTAATTTCCATTACAGAGTATGGAAATTTAGCGTATTCACCTGATCTTAAAAACCTCATAGGATTTGATACATCAGCATCAATATCAGCTCTATGCCAACTCTTTGGATCTCTAATTGGTCTAGATTTATCAAATGAATCTTCTCTAATAAATAGAACGTCAGAATCAATAGTGATTCTAATTCTATCATCACCAGGAATTTGGAAAGCAGTTCTTGTATATATGGTTCTTAAGATTGGTTGCAATTGATCTCCCATAATAAATTGTTGTAAAGAGTTAAAATCGGTTTCTGTTTTCTCAACAGATGCAGGAGCAGATCCACTTTCTTTCATTCTCTTTAAACACGATTCCTTGTATTTTTTATCATCATCAAATATAAATCCATTTAGATATTTCTGTTTCATTTTAATTCTGGTTTCATCAAAGTGATTCGGCTCTTCACCATGACCTTCAACAACCATTTTCTTCTCTAAAAATAAATCAGGCTTATCAACTAACTTACCAGTCCATCTTAATCTTAATGTAGGAGCGGCAGTTGATTTTAGTAGTTTATTATTATAAAGTTCAAAATATTCGTTATCGAAGTACAATGTAGTAATTTGAGGATCCAAAGAATGGCGAGTTAATTTTCTTTCACTATTAGCAGGACTTGAGTTAGAAGATGGAATTCCACCGTCTGCATCTAGGATGTCTGATTCAAATTTATTGATAATATCATCCTTTTCAGTTGGAGCCGAGGCGTAAACTAGAACAGGTAAATGACGTAAAATTCTTGTTTTAACTTCCATCAAATTGTCTTTATGTATCCAAAACTTATAAATCTTGTATTCTGTGTTTGCTAATTCGGATGCAGCAACATTTGATAACTTTGAAGTACTTGCTAATGATTGAGAGACAGCACTAAAGTTACCACGTAAGATGTTGTATAAGTAAGAAATACGGTATAATAAAGGAGAGTATTCTTCAGAATGGAATGGTAACTCTTTTAATCTAACTTCTAATAGAGACTTAACTGATGGATATTTTGGATGTAACTTATCGTGCTTCTTAACGATCTTAATGAAACCAGTGAAGTTTAATCTAGAAAAGTTATCTAATTCTTGGGCCTCACTTAAGGAGTCTTCAAGAACACGCTGAAATGCTTCAGGGTCCAAAGTTTTAATTTTCTCTTCAGAAGAGGTCTCTTTCTCTAAATTGTTTAATCTCTCTAATAAACTGTTGTATTTTTGAAGCTGGAAGGTATAAACTTTCTCTAATTCCTTATCCAATGCCTCAACAAAACGTGATTCATCATTGTCTGTCCAGTGACTTTCATTATGCTTATTTCCGTTAGTAATTTCAAGAAGCTGGATATCAATTTCTTTCAACAACTCTTTAAGGCCATCATAGTTCATGTACGAGTCCTTCCAAGGAGGATACTTATCATTGGCTAATTTAACACCGAACAACATATTAACCTGTTAGTATAATATCTTTATAATTGACAAGATGATCTAGATACCTTAGGTTTGATCCCTTTTTGATAGTTTAACTTTGCTGCCTTTATATCTGATTGCATAATCTCCTTATTTTTTTCTCCCGCTGATTCACTATCTCTTTATTTTTCTTTGACACGGCTATTGTCATTTCAGTCGGCGACATCAAAATCTGGTCCACGAGGGCAATTCATCAAAGATAGCACAATTGGATGGTGGGCATAGAAAATTAGAAATCCCATTATCTGCAACACAGTTGGCTACAAAACGGGCATATACTAGAGATCATCCCATATTCCAGAACTATTTTTAAATTGCTGTCATTCTAATATAAATATTCTGATGCAACTTAATTATTTACACGTGAGTAAAATGCTCACTCATCGATTATGTTTGACTTCTTTTATATTTCAGTTAATTCTAATTTTACTTTAGTACATATACAGATACATACATACATATGCTGTGGCATATATGTGTATAGAAATTCAGTTGCGAACCTAAGTTCTTAACAACAACTGGATTTACTTCCATTGCCGCTATTTGTATTGATATTGATACCATCTCTGCCTTCAGATGTGTTTACTTTACTGTTATCAACCTTTTCTTGAATTAATTTAGCTAAAGTGAAAAATATTTCGTTAACGTTATCGTCATCCTTAGCACTAGATTCGACAAAGGGTATCCCTAGTTCCTTAGCTAAAGTTTCACCTTGTTCAATTGAAACTACTCTGGTATCCATATCACTTTTGTTCCCTACTAATAGTAACTGAGCGTCATCATTGGCGTGCTCATTTACAGTCTTAAACCATGTGTTAATATTCTTGAAGGTTCTTTCATCTGTAACGTCGTATACTAAGATGATACCCATGGCACCACGATAGTAAGCAGTTGTAATGGTACGGAAACGTTCTTGACCAGCAGTATCCCATAATTGTAATTTAATCTTCTTACCGTTGATATCTACTGTCTTTATTTTAAAATCGATACCGATAGTGGTGATAAATGATGGATTGAACTTGTCTTCTACAAAACGTACTAAAAGACAGGATTTACCAACACCCGAGTCACCAATCAGTAGGATCTTCATAATGGAGTCATAATTTTTACCGTTAGTTGACATACTTGTTATAGTTTCTATGTTTGATATATGATAAGCTTGCTCTGTAGCCAATTTTCAATTTATCTATTATCACAGAAAGAGATAATACTTTTTAAAAGGTATAAAAGGAAATTCACTAGATAATTAACAACTGAAATGCAATTCTATAATCTATAAAGTTGCTCAAACTAAGCTATAACAGTCTCTTAATTATTCAATAATGAAACTTTGTAGCTTTTAAGATTCACCCCTTCGTCTTTTTTTCTCATATTCTTGAAATGGTAGAGAAGCCTTCAATAATATTTGAAAGTTCTACGCTTCCTTGAGTTTAATTTCCTGTGCCGAACTCTATCTTTCTATACGGATAGAACATACAAATCGATGCAATTTTCTACAGGGTGGAGAAGAACATCGCTCCATAGAGTAAAATAAGTGTAGAATATTGGATATTCGTGTATTTATTTATTTAAATATTTAATAAAATGTTATTGTATCGTTATAAAAGTTTAGGTTTAAAATTCTTAAGCGTAGTAGCTTCTCCACAGAACACCTTCTAGGTCTTCCAGTTCATCTGCGGTAAATATCATTCTGTCAAATTTCCAAGTATCTGTTCTAACTTTCTTAAATTCGCTAATTGTTTCTTTAGCAGCAGTACCGCTCATACCACTTGTTCTAGCCCACGATGATAATATCGCTAATTGTTTAGGGATCCATGTAGGTAATGGGAAAACATATGGGAACGCATTAATAATACCACCAAGACCCAAAACACTTGCATGGATATTTACATCTGTCTTTGATAACTTCTGTTTCTCCTTGAAGGTATAGTTATTGATATATTTATCAAAATTTTCAATTAAGTTCCTGACTCTAGGAGTTTCACCCATATTATGCACAAGGTCAGACAATACCGCGGCAGCACGAATCCTTACCTCGATAAAACTTGGGTTGTGAAGTTGATATGTTACGAAATCAAAAACAGTCACCAAATCTTGCTCAGTTAATTGTAATAGTAAGCTCGATAGTAAATATTCGATGAATACTAGTTCAATTCTAATTTGGAACGAAGAATTGATAACAGTATTGGCCTCACATAGCGTGTCTATCAATGGCTTAATAAACGTTCTTCTGATGGGCATAGTAGCTAGACTCAAAAATATCTTTGATGGATCTATTCCTCCTAACTTGCAGACGTCCTTTTGATTTATTAGGGTGCCGAGGAATGGAATAATATAACTACTAACGTATGGAATTAAAAGAATTCTATTTGGACCTTTTGCCATTTCTCTAATCCAATAAAACATGGTAGACGACATGTAATAATACTTCGTTTTTAAAATCTCTTGAGGGGTTAGGCTACGAGTCTTCATGTACTCAAGTAGAATAATTTTGAAGTTATCCTTAACAATTTTATCCATTCTACCTGAGATTGTCTTTAGAGGAATTCCTAAACCATCGGTCGCAGACTCAAGTTCTAACAAATGCTCTGAGGTATCAACAGATGGATAACTATCATTTTGTATTAAAGTAGTGAATAATCTAGCAATTACTTCTCGAACTTGGTCATAAGGATGATCGAATATTAAACTTTCTAATATTGGTTCTATGTCGAATGACTTAAATTCTAAACTTGCTAGAATATTTCTTAACATACTCAATCTTGAAGCTTGCTCATTTGCTCTATCAGAATTAATATTCAACAGACTCTTTACATCAGCAAAGTTCTTGATAAATGAGGGACATCTTCTAATGTCAACAACAGAAGGTAACCACCAGCAGAGCGTACTCCAGATATCAAATGCATCTTGATTCAAATCTTGATTCAAGCAATTATATAAGAATTCATCCAGAAATTGTTGTTGGTTTTGAATTTCTTTCTCAGTGACATACTTGCTGCAATAAATCAATGCACCAACTATCTCAATAGATATAATCATAGAAGATTTTTCAGTTCTCTTATAGTTGGTTTTACATAAATCGAACAGATCCTCAAAACTTAACTCTGTCAATCCCTTTGATATTAAAATTGAAATCAGAACAAAAAATGAGACTTCTCCACTACTAAATACAACTTTCGTCTCATTATCTTTAATCAAAGTGGATATAATGTTCGTCAAATGCTTTTTTGTAATCAACTTTCCTAAGGATTTAAAGGCATTGATTTCCGGATCCTTTAGAGTAATTTCAAACATGGCAGGTTTGATTAACTTGACAGGTCCACCCCAACATAACCAACCGACATACGCTCTCGAATCAATAAAAAATTGAGGATTATCAAAATTGTTCATTTCACGTCTAAACACCTCTGGAAAGTCAATCTTTGAGGAATCTAACTCAAATACAGTAGACGGGTCAAAGGAAAAATCTACCGACTTTGATATATCATAGTTATAATCTGATAATGATAAAATTTTATTAGAAACAGATAACAATGATTTAATTACTAGATGGACTAATTTTGGATGATTTGAATATGTCTGAGAGAATATCGCATGTATCGCCTCATTATTGGTTTCAATTTCAAAGTTTGATTGAAATTTGGTAATAAAACGGATTAAAAATACTTGAGTTCTCCAACTAAATTCTTCATTTTCTAAAGTTCTGATTAACTTATCCTGAAGTTCTACAATTAGGTTTACATATTGTTCTCTCTTATTTTTTTTAGCTTTTTTTACTGCATCTACTTGTAATTTTATTGTAAAATCCGGAGGCGTGATTGTACTAAACATTCGTTCATCATAAACACAGATACTTGGTGGTATACTGACACCTAAAAGGATATCAGTTAGGATATTATCTGCATACACTGATATATCTTGCTCGTTAATTTTACAACACTCGATTAAAAGGTAAATAAGCTCTTCAATATTCTTATAGTCTTTGACTAACTTATTCTGGATCTTTTTGATACGTATAACCTTCAAAATAACTTCAATCTGTTTATACAGTTGATTTTGAATGGCATCTTTTAACGAGGTTAGTAATTGTCTGATAATAAGAGAATAAGAACCAATAAGTTGCTTCATAGAATGAACAACAGTACCATGAGCTATTCTGTGGATATCAGGATAAACCGATGTAGCCAAAGTTATGATATCTCTCAATATTTGAATCTCCAATTTAGATGGATATCTGTTTGTTGAATGCAACAGAACCCGATTTTGATGGTATGTGTTTACCTTCAGTGCCAGACATGTCCTAGTAAATGGTTGATCAAGATGAGATAGAGATTGGATATTTTCAACAAAATCTAAATCTAAGACTGCCCTTGAATCATTTGAAAATAATGTTTCTTGTCCAACATCGGTAAACCAAACCCTGAAACCATGTAATAGAATCTGGAAAATCTTGGTATTGTTTTCAAAATTGTCTGAGAAAAAGTTGAACAGTTTGTGGAAGAACAAACCGATCTTTGATCTGATCTTGTGAACTTCAAAATATAAGCTATTCTCGAATTTTTCTTCAACAGTAGTACCAAAATAATAGTTACATCTGTAAATGTCTAGGTCTCTGAACACTAATCCACTATTCATAGAAGAGTTGATACAAATATTACCAGGAGTAGGGGTACCTACACCTGATGGAACCTCTGAATATTCACCTTCATTGGTGAATAACTCATTAGACATATCTTCGTTAATAACCACTATATCTGAATTATTTTCGTCGCCTTCTTTAATGTATGGCGAAATAAATTCGTCTTCATTCTTAGAAGAACTTATTTGCTCCATATCGATGTTAAGTTCTTGATTATCACACTTTCTTTCCCTCATGTACTTCAATAGAAGAAGCTTCTCCCTGTATGAGGAACTATCTCCTCTTTTTGAACTGTGGATATTTTTATTGAAATCAGCATCAAATAGCAAGCTTGCACCGGAAACTGCATGTGTCAGTATTAAAATAAATTTTTGAATATCATCACCAAATCTAGTTGTAGATCTTGGATCTGCAATAAGCTTCTCAGCTCCATCTATAGCATACTCAGTAATAGATTCAAACATCTTGAATGCCAGCTTGATTTCGTCATCATTTGGATTGTGCCAATTGAACTTCAAATTATTTACGTCAAATTTTATTTTATCAAATTGTAGTCCACCCCATCTTTCTTCATCGGGGATAGCACAATCTTGTTGAAACATTTCTTGCGTTATTATCTCTGTGGTTGTTAGACTAGCAAGAATGTTATGGATTAAAATTGAAGAAATAACATTTAACGCTGGGTTTACTACATTTTCAAATAAGTATTTAATGAAGTCAAGTAGCTTTTCATCATACTTAATTATAGTTCCATAACAGTACCTTAAAACTTCATTTAACGCAGTTAAATAAAGTACCAATTTTACATCTCTTTGTTGAATCTCGGAGACACTTCTCACAGAACCTGCACCTCTTTCAATCTGTTCCTTAATATTCAACATTAACAAATCTAATAATTTTGGTCTCAATTCACTATTTCTTTTACTAATAGCAGCCAGAGGAGTTACAATAATCTCGTAGTTAGGATCTTTTTCCTTAAACATGTCATTATCCCAGAATATTTTTTGGAATACTTCTGCAAAATACGAAAACACATCATCATCCATAGCTTCTATCATAATCATAGATGCTTGATTTAATTTAATCATGAAACCTTCGTCTAATTCGATATCAACCAGCTGAAATATTTTGTCAACATACAATCTTAAAATGTTTTTAAATTCTGTTGTCGAAGCTCTAAATGCATTGTTTAATAACTGCTCATCATATTTAAAACGTTTTAGAGAATGATCCTTTATATAAAAGTAATGCTGTTGAACAAAAGGAATTGTGTCAGATTCAAAAGTTAAATATTCATTATCACCAATCAAATTTTTGAACGGAGTGAACGAAGAAATTGAGATAATCACATTAATAATGTTCGTGGTCAATAAAATATCGTTTGGGTCAATTTTCGCTATTAACATAGTTAATATGTTGGTAACATGTACTCTATACAACTTATCAACTACCATAAACCTAACGACACGGGTAAATTGCTTAAGGGCCGAAATAACTCTATGTCTGGAATCCACAAATTCATCAGAAAGTGCATCATAAATGTCTTCCAGAACTTTATCTAGAATTAAGTGTCTGTTGTTTGAACCCAAATCAAGTAAGTAAGCAAAACATGATATGTAATAATTTGCGATATCCAGGCTTTTATTTTGAGCACCAGTTCTTAACACATTTAAAAACAATTTGATTACTTTAGAGTTACATTCTGAATTTAGAGACATTTGGCCATAATTTTTGCTAGATTTATATTTAACTTCTCTTTGAACTCTCCCGTGGTACATTTTAATAAATGTGTGAACGAACTTGGCAATTGGTTTAGTCCAAAATCCACTATTTGAAGGATATACATATGTTTCGATTGATCTTATCAGATCAATCAATTTCTTAAAAAACAATTCGTTGTCATTACCCATAATGCTATAGATAAATGCCCTCATTGTTTTAGAGTAAGAATGAATTTGAGTGTTCGTTCTAAGGTGACCCTGTAATCTGTTAAATAAGAAAGTCATTTGATCTTCAGTAAAGATGCCAAACGGACCAAGTTGGATATTATACTTTGATAAAAACATGGAATCATCTTTTAGAGCCTTCAAATATAAATCTTCCACTACACATCCAACAAACTCGAAAAGATGAGTATCGACAACTACACTGGCACTTACTGAAGTCCATAGAGAGAAACAAAATGGGAAGTAATCTGTAATATTTTTTGTTTCATGGTAGTGATAAGGAACGTAGGAAGAAAGTATTGGTAAAACTATAGATAAAGTTGAAGGGGAGAAACTTACAAGCAACTTATCCATAGATGATGTTAGAATTGTTTCATCAGAAGCATTGAAAAATGGTTGAGAATAGTGGGCTAACTTTAGAAGAAGCCTGAATAATTTTGAATCTTCTTTAGTCGATAAGTCGAAGCGAGTATAATCAGCATCTGGATACGGTAAGAACGATAGGAAAAATTCGAACAAAATTGAATGATCTAATACAAGTCCTTGATTCTTTAAAAGAGTTGTAAAATCAGTACCTTGGTCATCATTATCTACCAATATATCAAACATTTCAATATGTAACTCTCTTGAAACTTTCTGGCCTTTAACTAAAGCTAAATAATAATAAACTGTAGCTAAAGACTTCCTTAACGATAGTGGAATATCAAAATTCATACAATTCTTTAATTCATTTGTCCAATGGTTAACGTTGATAATACTAGCAGATTTTGCAGTGATTTTACCGGTTGCATGAAGGTCGGGTCCCATAGAATTGATGTAATCGTTCTCGTTATAAAGTTCATCTTCATCATAACTTTCTGACCCCGATAGATTACTTTCGTCAACTCTGTTATCATTTGAAATTCTAAACAAATCTGTCTTTAATGCTAAGTCATCAATCTCATTTTGAAGTTCCACTAAATCCTTATTTGAGATAGCAATAGATCCTTCAATATCAAGTGAGCTAATTGCAATATATAAATTCACAAGTACATGACAAAGATATTTTGCCTGTTCTTGATGAGTTTCAATATTGTAGCATAAATGATCGGATGGTTCAAAATCTGTTTTTTTGGTTCTACTGAACCATTTAGAATTCTCATCATATAGTTTCTTCCTATATTCTTCGTTATTTTCTGGAAAGTTCAGACCATAATGCTTTAACCTTTCATTAAGCACTTCGTCAGCTTTAAAGTCATCAGATCGGGGAGAACGCCACCTAGTAGGAGTAACAGAACGAGCTCGCAATTGATTCACGTACAACCGATCAGGTGAACCAACACCAGGAGTTCTCGATCTAGTTTCTTCATTAAGTCTCTTGATTGCCAATTCCCTCAGATTTAAATGGGATGGTACCGTATTTCTCAGTGGAGAAGGTGCCTCGATATTATCAGGCATTATTTGCTGTAAATTTATTTATATTGCTTGTTTCGAAGTAATTGGAAGATACTAAACTATTGTATTTATTATATTAACTTAATTTATTCAGGGTTAAAGCTTCTTATTTAACATAAGCTAACAGTTTTTAATAGGTTTATACAATGTAGGTGAATAGATCTATTTACACTCAACACTCTAAATTTTGTACGCATATTTCAGGGGGGGGAGGCTAACTGAGGCGGACATCGCCTACCCTTTAAATTTACTAACGGGCTACAGAAAATATATACTATAAACAAATATGCCAAGAGGAAACTTTTGGAATACATATCCTGTTGTATCTCAAAAATTATTGAACTATATTAGATTGTGATATTGGTAATACAATTTAATACGTAAAAAATAGCTATATATGTTGAATTAAATTGAATTAATCTGCATAACTTTGTAAGTCTAAGGTGATAATTCTAGAGGTATTTTCTTGTTGTTCTCTATACACACCAACTAGCGCATCTGATTTTTCAAACATAGAATTTTTTAATGAAATAACAATGAATTGTAATTCAGGATTACCATGTCTTCTAATATAAGTTGCAATTCTTTGGACATTTGTAATATCTAATGCTGCGTCAACCTCATCAAGAACGAAGAATGGACTTGGTTGGTAAGAATTGATAGCAAATAATAGAGCTAAAGCAGCAACTGTCTTTTCACCACCTGATAAATATTCCATGTCTTTGAATCTCTTTAATGGCGGCGTAGCATGATATCTGATACCTGCATTGAATGGTTCATCTTCATCTTCTATTGTTAATGATGCATGGCCACCTGATAATTCAGCTGACGAATTTGGATTTCTTGTTAGCTCTCTGTATATATTCTCTAGATGTTCACTTACGTGATTAAATGCATTTTCGAATAATTCCTTTCTCTTCTTCTTTATCTTTAAGAATTGAGCAAATATCTTTCTTTCTTGTGTCTTAAATTTTTCTGTTTCAGAGTCAACTACTTCGAATCTTTCTTGAGCGTCGTTGTATCTTTCTGAAGCCCTTGCATTAGGTTGCAAAATACTTAATTTTTCTTCGACTTGCTTAACACCATTTAATAACTCAAGCTTAATTGAATTGGAGTTACTTTCTTTGTATTTTGCAGGTAAAATATCGTAATCAATATCCAATTCATTAGATATCGTCACAGTTGCCTCATCGATTTGGGCTATTGGTAAGTCTACTAGATCCATATCAGATGAGATAGGAATTGAAATACCGGAGATTTTACAATTTTGTAGTATACCAACTCTTTCTAGGTCAAGCTTTTCCTTGTCATCGTTAATTTCATCCATTTGACGTTTCAAAGTTTGAACTGATAATTGTAGATCGCTTAATAAATCTTCAGCAGTATTGAGATCATTCTGTTTTGCTTTGTATGTGTTCTGCAAATCAGTAATTTCTTCTTCTTGGTTAGTAATTTCGTGCTCTACACTTTTGATCTTAGTTTGAAGATGAGTTTCATCCTCTTCTAACATCTTTAACTCACTGTTAACCTTTTCAAGATCCTTTTGAGCCTTCTCGTGTCTACCTTGTGTAGTATTTAATCTATCAACTTCAAATTGTATCTTATTCTCAATATTTAAAATTTCCTTCTGTAACTGTTGCAATTCCTTAGATTGTTTTCTTGAAGTTTCACCAGAGTACTTTTCAAATTCTTTAATCTTAAAACCTACTCTATTAGAGAACTCCTCATAAATGACATCTTGTAACTTTTCTTTTTCTACTTGGGCTTCTCTAATGGATTTTTCAAATCCTTCTCTTCTTTGTGTCAAAGAGTCAATCTTCGGGTTGTATTCATTGCCAATTAATTCATTTTGATAGTTCAGCTCTGTTTTATTTTCTTCTATAGCTCTATTCTTCTGCGTTATTTGAGTACGAATACTCGATATTTCTGAATTTAATAATGATATGCTATTTTCTAAATCTCTGGCTTTAATGGAAGCAGATAGATTCGCAGCAGTGACATCTTCAATCTCTTGTAACAGATTATCCTTTAATGTCATCAAACTTTGATATTCTTCCTTGTCCCATCTATTATTTTTGTCATTCGAAATACCACCAGTCATCAAACCAGCTCTATGAATTAAGGCACCTTCGATGGTAACTAATTTAGAATTAATACCATCTTGCCATTTTAGTTTCTTCGCAATATCTAAAGAATCACAGATAATTGAATTCGAGCAAATATATTGCATAGCTCTTTCGTATTCCGGTTCATATTCGATGGCATTGATAGCTAATAAATAGCCACTACCATGTGCGACTGGTAAAGTTGCAGATTCGGCTTCAATAGTATCTAATGGGATAAAAGAGGCAGCACCAGAACGCTGTTTCTTTAAGTAAGAAATACATTCTTGAGCAGTAGCTAAATTGTCGACAATAATTGAATCAAAATTTCTCCCCAGTATGGTAGATACAGCCAAAGCATATTTATCTTTCTTTGGGTGAGAGAGATCATGAACAAGACCTTTGACACCTGGGAAAAATCTCTTCAATGTCGATACATTTTCTCTCAATTTTCTATCCTTCATTGATTCTCTTTGGTTGGCACTTAAATCATCAATCTTTAATAAAGTTTCTCTTAATTTATAATTCAAGTCATATTCTCTATTGCTAGTTGACTCAATCTCTGATTGTAAATCCTTTAATTCAGTAATTTTCTCAGAATGTAATGCGTTCTTTTCATTTAAACTAGAGGCAAATTCAGATGCTTCTAATTCATTTCTTTCTAAACTAACCATAATCTCGTCACTTATTCTTTGTTTGGAAATATCAACTCTCTTATTAAAACGATCTAACTCATCGATGATTTCTTGCTTGTCGTTGTCATTTAATGCAATTTTTTCTTCTAGGATAGAACCACCATTACTTAGATATTTCTCATTCAATTCCTCGTACATTTTCATGTCTTCAGTGGATAAACGGTATTTATCATAGTTCTTATTAGCTTCAGCTATTTCATTTTCAAAACTTTCTTTTGCCTTTGAAATAACCTTTAATTGGTTTTCAAACCTTTCGATGTAGGTGTTTTGTCTCTCTATATCCTTTAAGAATGAATCAATTCTCTTTTCAATATTTGAGATACGCTTTGAAGCTGCCCGCTGTGGTAATTTAATAATATTTAAGTCAGACAATAATTTTTCTTTTTCCTTTTGTTTATAGTCAAAAGTGCTCCTTTGTTTTGTAATTGAGGCACCATCTCTAGAAAATGAGGTTTTAGATCTTTGAAGCGTTTTTTCTTCATCCGATATCTTAGTCTTTAACTCAGACACCTTTCCTTTAGAGTCTTTTAAATCTGTAGCAATTGATGTTTTCTTTTGTTCCAAGTGATATAGTTGCCATAGAGCAAAATTCTTCTGTAGATTTTTCTTCTTTTGAACATTTTTTTTGTATTCTTCATCTTTGTTAATACCTTCTTCATAAGTTTGTAATTCATTTTGAATCCTTCTTCTATTTTTGATGGATTCTGCTGTGTTTTGGTTTAGATGTTCCATTTGTTCCTTTAATTCATCATATTCTTTCTTGTATTGAATAGAGCCTGAAACTTCATCAAATAATCTGGATAAATCGGCAGCAGATTGAGAAGCGATTTGTTCTACGTCACCTTGGAAAACTAAGAAATTCTTTGCTTTAATCAAGATATTTTCAGCTTCTAGAAAATTAGCGTATTCCTTGTAAGTCTTCGTCTTATTATCAATTTTATAAATAGTATCACCGTTTCTCGAAATTGATCTCATCAATTCAACAGGTTTATTCCCTTTTTGATAAAAAGCTTTGACGTATGCTGTTGTTGGGCTGTTAACGTCATCGGTTTCGTTTTCTTCATCTGAATTGTTACCATCCTCATTGATGACACCTCTGTATATTAAATCTTTCATTTTATTATATCTCAAATGATTACTTCTAACACCTAGAACGAAAGAGATAGCATCCATCATATTAGACTTACCGGAACCATTTGGACCGATAATACTAGTAAAGTTTGAATCACCAAAACCTACTTTTACGATGCCCTTATAGGACTTGAAATTATTTAGTTCTAAACCGAGTAAACGACCCATTGTTGAACAGTATATATATATTAGACTATCAGCTGGTGGTGGGCTAGATACTTAGGGTTAAGCTATGGTTTCCTGCAAGTGAAGAAGTCTTGTTCTTATTTATGTTTACTTCATTTTTATTTTGTTTTTATTATTTTTAACGCGTTAATTTTTGCTTACGTAACGCGTGTGCCCAAGAGATAGCAATATGTTAACGAAATGTACCATTATTATGGCCATATTAGGCTATATTAAGTTACTTTAAGACCATTCAGTGCTGTAAACATATTTAAATTAGTTATATATTGTGATAATATATTTTTGTATAAGTTAAAAGCATTCTAAACTGAATAGTAATCAACTGAGAGACGCAGTAGCACTCTAGTTTCCCTTTGGGCGGGCAAATATCCAAAGGTACTTACATATATACATGTATACAATAATATTTCTTATACTCACCACTAGGCAACTATTGGGCCATCTTTTGCCACTCTGACACCTTTGTAATATATACACTATATTCGATACACATAAAGCGAGATCCTCAATTATTGTAAAACGCGCCGAGAAATCGTACAGGCAGGACAACAGAGAGTCTGGAGGAAAGAAAATAGCGCTAAGAGAAAAATTTAGTTTTGTGAGTTACTGCTGGGCAATGGGGAGCCACTTGTTGAACAGATCTATACAAGTACCAAATTTCCATCCATATTAGGTGCACAGGTTGTCCATAGGATAGGTCTTACAATACCAATAATATAGTACTGTTCAGATAAACCAAATAAGGTTTTTTGAAGTATATTAAAATATTTTTAAAACATAAGAGGCTCTAGCAAATAGGCAGGGATATAGCTCTTAGAAATCCATATTATTATTATGTGTCCAACTCGTATTACATCACCTATAGAATATCCACTAAGAGATATTCCAACACCTTACATTTACTCATTACATGAGAATATTATAGGTCAAAATCTGACCTATAACAATAAGGATGAAACAAGTTTACTATTACCGACAAAAAATGACGACAATAGTGAACTTATTAACCACGAAAGCATTATAACAACAGATGTACCAAACACTGTAAAACGTAGGAGAAGTGTAGAATCATCAGAACTTGAACTCAAAAGATTAAAAGTAGAGACTCCAGATGATGAAACTGAAAGAGATGACGCAAACGAAAAGCATAATACAACGACGGATACTGTTAATGCTATAACAACAACGACTCCTAGTCTTTCTTCTGAGCATGTGTTACTACTTAATGATATTAAAGATGGGTTAATAGAAGACGCTCTGCCGATATCACCAGTCGCATCATCAGGAGGCATAACACCAAATATCAAGCCAGTAGATGATATCTCAACAGTGGGTATGGAGGATAAAATTTTGACTTTGATAGGCAACCAGCTAGTAGATAGTCAACTCGCTAAATTAACTTCCAAAGAGATTCAAAGCATGGCATTTAAATTTATTTCACAGTTGAACAGAAGTCAACTAACTGATATGAATGTATTAATAAGAGATAATTTGAAAAGGGATCTGATAAACACATTGCCATTAGAAATTTCTTTAAAGATTTTAACTAAGCTTTCGTTTTCAGATATTATAGCATGTCTCCTAGTATCAGGAAATTGGAATAAGATCATTCAAAACACACCATATCTGTGGAAGCATTTTTTAATATCAGAAAGTTTTGTATCAGAAGAAAACTTCAAGAAGTATCTATTAAAACTAAGACTTAAATATCCTAATGTTCCACGAATCGAAGATACATATAAACTAGATTTTCTAGAGAATAGCCACATATTGAAGAATTGGTATAATCCAAGATTCACGCCTGAAAGAACTACATTAAAGGGTCACATGACAGGTGTTATAACATGCTTACAATTTGAAGAAGATTATGTGATATCTAGTGCTGATGATAAGATGATTCGAGTTTACGACTCTAAGGATAAAAAATTCTTAATAGAGTTAGCAGGTCATCAAGGTGGTGTATGGGCATTAAAATATGACACCGACGGTATACTAGTCAGTGGTTCCACAGACAGAAGTATTCGTATCTGGGATATTAAGCGTGGGTGTTGTTTATTTGTTTTTAAAGGACACACTTCTACAGTAAGATGCCTAGATATCGTCGAATATAAAGGTGTTAAATATATCGTTACAGGTTCGAGAGATGATACACTGCATGTTTGGAAGCTTTGTAAGGATGTCTACAATCGTACAAATGAATGTGAAGGTCATGAGATGGAATATCCAATTGTTTATGATTCTCCAGATGTTAATCCATATTTTGTCGGTGTCCTAAAAGGTCACGTCGCTCCCGTGCGTACTGTATCTGGTTACGGAAACATTGTTGTTAGTGGTTCATATGATAATACATTAATGGTTTGGGATATTGCACAAATGAAATGTCTGTATATTTTATCCGGTCATACGGATAGAATATATTCGACCATATATGATCACAAGAGAAAAAGATGTATTTCGGCCAGTATGGATTCTACAGTAAGAATTTGGGATCTGAAGGATATTTGGAAGAATGGTATACGTCAAACAGTTACATGTGCCGGTACTACGTGTACTAGAATTACTGAATCATACAAGGTTCTAAACGGTCATACTGCACTGGTTGGTCTTTTAAAATTATCTGATAAATATTTAATAAGTGCTGCAGCAGATGGTACTTTAAAAGGTTGGGATTCCAATGATTATTCATTGAAATTTTCATATCATCATAGTAATTTAAGTGCCATTACTACATTCCACATGACAGATAACATTCTAGTCAGTGGCTCAGAGAGACAGTTCAATATATATAACTTAAGAGATGGTAATTTAATACATTCCAACATCTTAAGGGATGCTGAACAAGTCTGGTCAGTTAATTTCAAGAGGAATCTATTAGTAGCGGCTATTGAGAAAAATGGTCAAAGTTTTATTGAAATGTTAGATTTTGCCTAATAAATAAGTAATTTACCATATATATTCTATCGGTACCAGTCTATTAATATCTATACAATCACAACAATAATAGTAATAATTATAATAATAGTAATAAATGAACTATATCTCATCAAGCTAACAAACTCACGTATTCTTAATAACGTGGTGTACCGATGTATTCTTCTCGCTTCGATGTGCGGCCTAAATTAATTTACATCGACTAATCATTTGAAGAAATGATACTATTTGCACCCTAATATGGCTAATGAATGCATAGGACCTTAACGGAAGTAAATAGTATATAATGTTAGAACATTGTATTATATATTAGATTGGTGAGTTCTTGAGTAATAGATAAGCAAAATAAAAGTAACAATAGAGATGGTAGTAGTGCAAGAATGTGCTGAAGATAGAGTTTTTGGTAAGGCGCCATTTGTAGCATACCCGTTAATTAATAGAGATGTTTATGACAGATTTACTAAGTTAAGACATAATGTATCCGTTAAGATAGTAGTTCTAGGTTTTTTAATTGCATTGAGTAGCTTTATAATCTTTTTACTTGGAGTTAATATAGTAATTCAATATAGAACGATAAACATAGGGTTAAAAATCAATATGTTCAAGAAGCTCTGCTATATATCGTTAAGTTTATTAGCGATCTTACAATTAATTTTCATTATAGCCTGGGTTATCGAGAAATGGGAAGTTCAAACAACCAAGAGAACAGGGTATCAAAGGTTACAGCCAGATGCAGTTATAAATTAAAAGACAAAAATAAGCCTTTATCAGTGTATACCTAATCTATATATTCCATAAACTATAAACTATAAAACAAACAAATACGATCTAGTCTAGGCATATACAAACGGGCTTGATTTGTAATTACCTAGATAGTTCAAAATTTTAAATGTAACATAATAAATGCCATACAGAAGTGAAAGAACATTGTCACCTTATTTTATTTTATTGTTAAGAATAGATATGCATACGTTTACTTATTTTCAGTGTGTTAAGAAAAGAAAATCCCCGATTAGGTCTTCCATGTTACCTTGCTTTTAGTTGAATCACTGAGAAAATTTCACTCGCAAAACCATTAACCTGATTTGTTTTATTTTTTCTAAAGTCCAATTCTTCTTTCGTTTTTGCAATCGTATCATTTGCGTTCTACTGCTATTCCACTTAATCAAACTTCCCAATTTTCATATCCACTTATTTTTCATTATTCCGATCCATCACGCTCACGAAACCTTTCACGCTTCTGTTGTTGTTACTCCCAGTTTCTCTGACGTTGTGCTTGGATTGTTCAGTTTCTTAAGATGATGCACAGTAGAGGCGGACAGCTCATTCTGCTGTTGTGATTATGTGACTTAAAAGTAAAGAGAAGAGGGACAACGAAATAAATTTCATGAAATAAATTAGGCAGAGAGACAGTACAAGACCGACAATCAATCTACGGTGTGGTTTCAACTTAATTTTTAAAATTTTGTTCCTTGTTAGCCATGATTATCATCGGAAAATGCATGGGCAGGTAAATCTCCTGTAAGGTTCGTTTACTTTTTACAATAACTATTCTTGTTTCTTAAATTTCTTGTAAAATAGGATACATATATACTACATTATATTTAGCATACACGGTAAATATATCACGTTATCTCACGTAGGAGGTTAATACCATTGATTATCTAAAGACAAATACCATACACGAAATATAGTCAACGATGGGTGGGAGAGTTTACGATCCAATACATGACGTGTTTCAAGAGATCACTGTTTCAAAACCTCAACATATTGGTGATACTCCAATAATCACCACTATTGTTCCAACACCTACCACAATTAATATAGACATTGGTGATGAGGATGATAGTGATGCTGATAGCGATAATGAATCCACTCAAAGTGAGGATAACACAACTTTACAAATAGAAAATGATGGTCTTAATAGCAGATCAATATTAAATGACGATGTCACTACTACGGGATCAGTCACATCGATACCGTCTTTAAATAAGAACCCAGATTCTGCTCCAATTATAAGTCCAATTAGATACAACAGACATTTGAAGAAACCTGATGGTGATTACTTCTCAAGAAAAGATTTACAACTTAATTTCTTAGACACCCTATTAAATAGCAAGAAAGAAATCTTCACTAATATCTTTAAGGATTTCTATTTAAATTCATTAGTACCAATTACAGATACTAACATTAAAAAGAAACCTGTTACAATACCGCAAGCTACAGCTGATGCAAATTCAGAGAATAACCATAACATTGTCCTAAACGTAGGTGATCCAAACTATGATTCCAGGAGATTTATAAGTCATGATAAATTAACATTCTCACAACTGTACGTATTATGCCTAGCGACTTCAACGAAATCTTCCAAGATCCTTAGGGATAAATTACTTCTTGATCCACAAGTTGCATTCTCAACATGTTTGCTAAGTATTCTTGTTAATATCGGTCGTTTGAATACCACTATTAATTTCTATTTGGCCATGACTTCTCAATTAAGAACATTCCATTCAGTACCGGCATTACAATATAATGTGACAGATCCAAAATCATTACAAGATACACCACGTTTAAAATCTATCTTAAAAAATATTCCAGTTGGTAACGAACCAATTATTTTATCTGATTTATATTCAACTGAAAAACCAACAACTCATAACGTAATTAATATGTTATTTGCTATCTGTGATAATGTATCATTAATAAATTTAAAATTCTTAAATGAAAAGTATTTAAAATGGGATAACGTCACTGATGAAAATAATGAAACACACGAAATTGAAAGCGGTAAGGATGAATCGATTTCATTATTCAATATACTAGATCAACCAAGATTTAAAGCAGAGGACAGGGTCAATTTCTTAATATGGCTAATGTATATCCATTTAGAAACAACCTTAACCGATCCTGAAATCGATGAATCATTAAAACAATTTGGTGAATTAACTGATGATGGGACATGGAAAATTATGTTGCATCAAAATAATAAATCCTTAAATGAAGAAGATGTCGATTTAGAACTAGAAGTTGAGTTTGGTAATGAACAAAAAAGAAAGAGGAAAGATTTTTTAGAAAAGATTCAAAAAGAGAAATTAAAAGAATCCCAAAATGATGATAATAATAAAGAAAATAATATTGAAACTAAAATTGAAAATCAATCTGATATAAATAACGTTAATAGCAGCATTCAAACATCGCCATCGAAACCAAACCAAGCCTCTATGATACCAAATGTTTCTACTTTATTGAACTCTGAGCCAGACACTCCAAAGGAAAGTTCATCGATATTGCAAGATGCAACTAATGAAAATAATGATTCAAACAAAAGAACAGCGAATGAAATCGAAGACATGATTGATAGCTCAGATCCTAGTAAAGTTGTTAAAAAGAGAAGAAAGAGAAGAACTAAGGTTGAAATGTTTAATGATGCTGCTGCCAAACTAGCGACAAAAGAACAGAAAACAAATGTGACTCCAGATATTAGTAGTTTAATTGTTGAACCAATTAAGAAAGAAGATATGGAAGTTTCTGCGAACAAATTAAAATTAGTATCAAATAAGATCAACGAAGACAGAATAGATAAGTTACTTCAAATTGATTCTAATAAAAAAATTGAGGAAATTAGTAAGACGCAAGATCAATTCTTAATGGATTTACTAAAATCGCATGAAGCTATAAGGAATAAAAGAGGCGAAATTGGTTTACTAAAAATATTTAGTGAATTTGAAGATATTGCTATGGCCTCAGTTATTGGCATTCGTGGTAAGAAAAGAAAGAAGTTTAAGGATGAATTGTTAGGTTTCGAAACAGATTATCTTAGAGATTTTATAATAGCCAAGAGGTTTTTCTTAGAGAAAATAACTAAAAATGAAAACAATAATGATGATATAGATGAAAACTTTTTCAAATTATAATAATAAACTACAATTACACGTATATATTAAATTGTTTATATTATTAAAGGCTCTGTCAGTAGTAAATAAATATGCATATTTTGTAAAAAAAAATAACTTGTTGTACTATTTTATATTAGAAAATTTTATTATATTGCGAAATTGAATGAATATATATATATATATATATTATTTTTGCATATTTGATCATTTTGATCATATTGATCATAATTACTTAATGTTTTTGCTAAAATGATTAAGCTGAAATGTTTAGAATATATTATAAATCTCATTTAGGAACGTTACCCTTTGCGGCGTCTGTGCCGGATTAAGTACCCCCATGAACTTTTTTGGAAACAAACTCAACTGCTTCATTCAATTTACCTTTAGCTGATTCCACGTAATCTTTTGCAGATTCACTTGCAGATTCGCCAGTGGCTTTATCCTTACCAGATTGTGCAGCGTCATATGCACCCTGAGCGACACCTTTGTCTTTATCAGATTGTGCCTTACCAGCTAACTTATCTGTTTGATCAGTGACAAACTCTTTACCTTTTTCAAAGTAAGTCTTTTCTGATTCTGGTTTGACAGCTTCCTTAGCCTTTTGTGTGAAATCTTTCCTACCTGGGTCTGACATTATTATAATTGTTGTAATAGATATTATACTTCATATAAAAGTCTATAATAAAACCGAAAGATAGAAGAAAAATCCAATACTTCTAAACGACCCTTGCTTTTATATGTTTTTCAAATATGTCATTTAGGTGCAATAACAAGACTACAACAACCAATAATAATAGGTGCAATTGACCAATGTAGGATCCAGGCCCTTAGTTTAGGCTCCCTTAATCGAGAATCTCTATAGAAAGGCATCCCTATTTATGTCGTCATAACTTACCACTACGGTTATCTCTTACTTTATTATTACAGCAACAAGTACAATATAAGTCTGGCTCCAGTTCGCCCTTTTACCTATCTTAGTTATTTCTAACTATTATTATTTTAATATATCATACCTCATCATATATATTGGTTTTTATGTATACGTTCTGATACACCCATACACCGCATATTGAGCGGTCGTTATGCGGAAAGAAGCTTATAGATAGGAAAAGAAAAAGATATTGTATATTAGATCTCTGTCTGCCTATTAGATAAAACAATAGATAAGTAACTGTGAAGTGGGTATAATAGTACTCGAATAACAATATAACCAAGGATATATACTACCATATACTAGATAAAACAGTAGTAGAGTACCCAAGCGCCTGAAGTTATTCTAGGTTCAAATATAGGGAAAAAAATTGACTCATGATAGGACTTTATCCAAGATCGTCGTCATTAGTATCGGCAAGATTATTACATCATTATGCAAGAGTAGGGAGAAATCAAAGGAAGCCATTATTGCAATCATGTGTTTCAAACCTCGATAGAAGATCAATGTTTCGTAAGAGACTGTTTCATTCATCTGCTATCGCACATCAAGCTATAAAGGATCCATATCAAACACTAGGTGTCAAGAAAGAATCTTCCTCGGGAGATATTAAAAAAGCTTACTATAAGTTAGCCAAAAAGTATCATCCTGATATTAATAAAGAACCAGATGCTGAGAAAAAGTTCCATGATTTACAAAATGCTTATGAAATATTATCTGATGATACTAAACGTTCACAATACGATCAATATGGTGCATCTGCATTCGATCCAAACTTTGCAAATGCACAAAACCCACATGGTGGTCCAGGTGGATTTGGTGGATTTGGTGGTGCCGCTGGTGGTTCACCATTTGGTGATTTTGGCGGTATTAATTTCGAAGATTTATTTGGTACTGCTTTTGGTGGTAATGCAAGACACGGTGGTGGTAACGCAGGACCATTCGGTTCTAGTGGTGGTGGTAGTCGCATGAATATGTTTAGAGAATTTAAAGGTGATTCAATTCATGTTTCTTGTAAACTAAACTTCAAGGATGCTGTATTTGGTAAGAAGAACGTTAAACTAAGTTTTAATGCATACGATCCATGTCATACGTGTCATGGTTCTGGTATGAAATCTGGTGCCAAGAAAGAAACTTGTACGGGTTGTAATGGTACAGGTACAAAGGTCCACGTTAGAGGTGGATTCCAAATGATGTCAACTTGTAATGAATGTCAAGGTGAAGGTACAAAATTGAAATCTGAAGATATTTGTGGTTCATGTCATGGTGATGGTGCTGAATTTAGTCGTAGTAAATCAATTGATGTGGATTTACCTAACGGTTTACAAGATGGTGACGTTATTAGAGTATCTAACCAAGGTTCTTATCCACAAATGGCAGTTGATCCTGAAATGAAGGATAATATCAAGATGACGAGAGGTGATATTCTTGTTACAATCAAAGTAGATAAAGATCCAAAGTTTTCCATTAAAAACAAATATGATATATGGTATGAAAAGGAGATCCCAATCACCACAGCTGCTTTAGGTGGTACTATAACTATTCCAACCGTTGATGGTCAAAATATTAGGCTGAAGGTTCAACCAGGTACGCAACAGGATGAAGTTATTTCTATTCCAAATATGGGTGTTCCAAGATCTGGATTATTGAGCAATAATAGTCGTGGTACTATGAAGGTTATCTATAAGATAGTAATTAAGAAGCCACATTCCCAAGCAGAGAAATGTCTATGGGAAGCACTAGCTGACGTTACTCATGATGCTACTGCAAAGAGATCGATGAACCTAAACTCCAATACAACAACTAGTTTTGGTGGTAGTTCACAGACCAATAAAACCTCAGACGCAAATGATCCTGATGAACCAAGTGCATTAAGTACACTAGAGAAATTTATTTCAAATACTTTCAAAAAGATTAAAGGAGAAAAGGACAATTAGTTCAATCATACCTCTAAAATTGCAGTCGTTCTTTCTCTTAATATTTCTTCAGGGTATATTTATTTTTATATAAACTTATTTTATAGTGAAACTGGAAACTTGTATATACAATTAATATTTTTATTATTTCCATTGTTAATTTAAGAATTTTCAAAGATTGTAATTTTTATCTTTTGTTTATTGGTTATCACTTTAAAAGTTTATCCCAGCAATAATCATCAAGTATCAAACAACTAAACATTAAAATATCGGAATTTTTTATTGTTTGTGGATTAGCAACCTTATTTAAAATATGACCGAGAAAAGTAAAAAGTTTAAAAATTTCAAAATTTCTTGCTACTGATTTATTTGAAATTCCACTGCGCATTTTTACTACTACTCTATTATGATCAACAAAAAACGTGTCATTTAGTATATTACCTGATTCATTGATACATAATTTTGCTACACTATTTATTGCAGAAATATAATTTATTAACCACGCATGTCCTTCAGGGATTGAGCACTATCAATCCAAATTAGCTCACTTATTCTTAAAATTTACTTTATTTTATAATACCGTACTTAGTAAAGTCAAAGAGACGAAATCAAAGTGGATAAAACGTTCTCTCCCTTCTTTGAGGCTTTGACCTAGCTACGTTAGTATGCATGAATTTTATTAAAATGAACTATATAGTTATTATGAATGATATATAGGTTTATTTATCAGTTTAGAACTTTAAAATGATTGAAAACACTTATTTTCAAATGTGGTTATTTATTAGATGCAGTTTATTTGGTTTCTTCGTTTTCATCTTTCTCTTTATCAGAAGTAGTGGTACTGTTTTCGAGTTCGACGGCACCAGAAATCTTCTGATGGCTTTTTAGATGTCTCAACATGTTACTCTTCACATTGAATGATTTCTTACAACGCTTCCAAGAACACTTAAATGGCCTATCACCAGTATGAATTAAATAATGTGTTTTTAATGTAGAAGGTCTTGAACATATTTTACCACAAACAGGGCATTGCTTGCGTAATTTAACAGCTAATGTTAAATTAGATTGGATATTAGATGGAACAGCTATTCTACCTGAATTTGGTAGTGGTTTCTTGATCTTGTCTTTAGTATCATGTTGTGTATTATTTGAAGTAATCATAGTGGAAGAGTTTGGCAATTGAGATTCGTTATGGTACTGTTGCATTTGTTGTAATGGCAACGGTGAAACACTTTGAATTATTGGCTTTAGTTCAGATGCATTTGGTAACGTAACAACAACAGGATATCTATTGTATTGTTGTTGGACAATGGTAGCATTGGAAGTATTTGGACTAACATTTGTAGGAATAGGTTGCTGAGTTTGAACATTACCGGTCGGGATGCCTTGTATCTGTTGCTGTTGTTGCATTTGCGAAAGGTAATAATAATATCTTCTTTGTTGAGGATCTTGAACAGCAGTTGGTAACATATAAACCGCTTGGCTTGGGCTACCTATCGGTGTTTGTACCGGACTTGGAACTGCACCTGGATATTCATGTCTTATCCCCATAACTAGAGGTGGTGCAGAAGCGGGATATTGGGGTTGTAGTGAGTGTTCATTAACAGATGAGATTTGTGGTCTTGAAATTAATGTAGCGTTTCTCAAATATTTTTCATCATCACTAGTAGTAGAGTATTCATTAATATTGGCTACTGAATTACTCCGACTGTTATTTATGATAGCAGAAATCGGTGGTAATGTAATCTTATTTTTATTATTATTTTCTAAACTTAAGGTAGTGGATGTGATATTGGATCTTGGATTTGAATTTCCGTGTGTTTGTAATCCCATAATAATATTCTGGGGATCTGGAAGTTGAGTATTATAGGAAGCTGTAGATAACATTTTGTATTTTGAAATGGCTAAATTCTTAGTGATATTATCATTTATTAAGTACATATATATATTTTTGTTCTGAAAGAAAATGCAAAGGAAAAACGTTTCTACTTAAATAATATTACCAAATAATTTTAAAATGATTCAAACAATCACGAACAGCAAATATTCCGTTTGCATTGTCGGTACAACCGACTATCATTTTTGTTTTGAAAATTTGTGACCTTGTTACTAAGAAGGTACCCACCATATGTAAAATAACGGTTTATCTAACACGAAAGGTAGAGTTCTCCTGATATACGAAAAAGGAATGAGTAGAAAGTTTAATTGAAATTTGTCCTGGAGATCGATTGATAGGCAGAGAACTATCGCAGAGAACATATAAAAGTCGGATCGGCAGTTTTTCAAAATGGAAGCACACTATTGATGCATGAGGCTTCAAATGGGCAACTGGTGATACAAAATATTATCCTAGAAAATCGAGTAAGAGAGATCTTCACTTTTAAAACTATAAATCCGTTCACCCGCTTTAGTTTCAACAGGTGGCGCTTCTGAGAATGTTCCCGAAGGGCATCATCATATGAGGACAAACCATCGCGTTTCAGGGACCTGTTTATTGACAGTTTTGTTAGACAAAGAGAGGTTTTTTCTTTCCGTTACGCGAGAATATAATGGTGGCTATGTTGTGGGACGGAGTTAGGTAGGTTCCGTTCTGCAGTAAACTACCCAAAAGGGAAATAGGAAAATGTTGAGTCCAACAAAGCGCACGGACATGACAGAGAGAGGTTTACTAAAAGCTGAATATGCTTCGAGAAACTATGATTGTTTACATAATCGGAAACTTTAAATGGAATTATTGAAAATCATGTGTGTTAAATGCCGTGGGGACTTGTCAGAGAATGCAAGTCACAAGTTCTTGAAACGTTAGTTAACATAAACAAACGGAAGAAACTATTTTAAATCCGGCCACTTTTTTTTTATCCAGCTAGTCATAGCAAGATGCTATGGAATATGTCATATCATTCATTATAGAGGAATGTCAATAAGGTCATCATCATACGATGCTACCGATATGTCCTGATATTACATATAGGCACGACCAGATGTATATTTAGTATTGGATAGAGTAGTCATGCAAGAACTTTTGTCTATATGATAACACCCAGATTTGTATCAGATAAGTAATGTATTTATTGTTAGAGTCATGAGGTTTCAAGTTACTGCCATCTATAGATATGATTTGTCGAAAACTATGATGTAATAGCTGGTCGAGATTCACAATCTAGAATATGACCAGGAGAGAAATATCACTCACAATTTAAAGTTTTCATTGATTTTGCAAGATGCTCATCGGGCCATACAAACAACTATTGTTTACAAGATTGGAACCTAATCTGGGAAGTAAAACACTATGCCCGGTACCAAGATAAGGATGTTCCTGAGTTGTTTCAAAACCTATCTTAGAATTCTTAGCTTTATTATTTTATTGGATTGTTATCATGTTATATCTAGGTATGATGCACTTGACCATTCAGTAGGTTCAATACTTGATACCAATGAAACTTCTGCTCCTCTTGTTTCAGAGTTGCTTTTTTGTGCATCTGTGATAATAATTTCATCGCAGTTTAGACGGTGTCTGGGATCTGAATAGTCACCTCATGAGTTGAAAACCAAAAATTGAAAGAATATACTTTTTTCTCTATTCTGCGATAATGTAGTGATGCTTTTCAATTCCCAAACCTCAGTACGTGATCGACAGTACAAGATGCGATAACCTTGTGTTTCAGAATCCTAGTGGCATTCTCTACTTCTGAAACGACGATGCAGGCACGAAATAACGGGAGTATAATTATGGCACGGACTCTTTTATATTTCCCGCTTCCAAATTAAGAACTTTTCGGAACTAATCTTTTACCGAAATAGAAAGATTCGAATATAGGAATAATTATATTTTCGGCTCATAACAACCTAAAATCAATGATTTACCATCTGTGCTGTGTCTATTTTCAGAGTTAAATAAAAACACAGAGAAGAGTCGTTATTCCCCATCGAGGTTTTATCAACAAAAATGTTGTACTGAAATGACCCTAACAATAATACAGCAAGATGTCCAATTGAAAGTAAATCTTAGGGTTATCACATTCAATACCTACTAATCTCTGCAGGATAAAGAATCCATTGCAAAAAATAATGATCTTCACAGGACAATGAGAAATCTCAAATCCCAAAATTGTTGACGATGTCTTTAATTGTCATTGAACGATAGTTTGCTTATATTTCACAGAAAAAGCTATAGAAGACTATTTTTATATTATATTCCTATTTTAGTATTTGTAGCATATTATGCACCCAGATTTACTATCTAGTTTCCATACAGATAAAAGATCATCGAATTAACGGTAATATCTCAAAACATTAATTGGAACTATCAGAATCCTTAATACGTAATATCTTGAGATTTACGGTCACTTTGTTTTTTGCTTTTAATATAGACCGAGTTTGAAATAGTTTCTTATAAAATTTTAGCCGCCGGTGAGTAATTTGTGTCAGAAGTTGTAAAAAAAAATAAGACCAATTCTTGAATAAAATATAAAAAATAAGTATGAATTATTCTTGTAAAATATGAAATGTGGTTATTGGAAAAACATAAGCTCAGATTTACATACAAACCTGGTACTTTCGGAATGTATGAAAGGAGGGTCCCTTTGAAAGAAGTTCAAGAAAATTTGAAGAATTTAAAGATTAACTCTAGTTCTAAAAAGAAAACTGATAAAACATCTTATGAACAACAAAAACAAGTTACTCCAAGAAAGCTATGTAGGAAAGAGTCTTTAAGTAATAATAAAACTAAAATAAGGAATTCAGAAGTTAAACCAATTACAGAAACCAATAAGCCAAAAGAATCACACAACGAAGATTATAATGAGATTTTACATTTAAATCTAGCTTTAAATGAAAAGCAGAAGGAGATCAACGAACTAAAAAACTTAATCAATAGAGATAACTTCCAAAAAAGTGTTATCAAGGCAAGAAGTTTTATTAAACCTGCTCCCGAAAAGCAAAAATCATATAACTCATCAAACTACTTATTTTCCAAACCTTACTACCCAGTTAGATTTGCTGTACCGAATGAAATGGACAGGCAAAAAGAGGTAGATAGTTATTCGCAAATTTCTGGATCTCCATATAATGGATCAAGAACGGGTTCACTTAAGACAGAATCTTCAGTAGCAACAACAAATATTTCGCAAGTGAGAAAAAACCATATATTCTTCAGAGAGGTTATGATACCTTACATTCAAAATACGATAAATGGATTTCAATCAAGTTATATATTTTATGAGGAAGCTAATCAAATCAATTTTAAATTTAAAGAAATACTAGAATTAAATTTTGACGACGATCACAAAGTAAACCTACTAAGTGAGATACTAGATAATTTAACTTACCTTCAGATACAACAGATTTCATTCCTAAATAAAGAATTACAGATCAAAAAGATTTCTAAAGAATTGGATTATATCTATAAGGCGTTTTCGAAAAATGATAAATACAAGTTCTCTCAAGAGAAATTATCGGATTTGAAGAATAAGTTTTTAGACATACTAGGTAAATATTTCGATTATCATGGTACGTTAGATGAAACAGCGGAGCATATAAACATGGAAGAAACTGATTTAGAGTTCAGTACTTTAAAAAGTCGGTTGCCTCCTTGGAAATCACAAGAATGGTCGGAGCAGGCCTCCGATAGACCATGGTTGAAACCTGGCATAGCAAAGAATGAAAACAGAAAACAACAACAATATATCGACCCCTCCCTCTATCAAAGTAACAGTCCAAATAGATGGGGTAAAGTTAATCAAAACAATAACCAAAATATGATGGAGTTTGTTCCAATAGGTTATACAGAAAAGCTTTTAAAAACAAGAAATAATCAACGTTATTATCCGAATAATATGGAAAGTTTAATATCCCCTATAAATAGGGTAAACAAGGACGACCAGGAAAGCCCTCTAAATAAATTCTTAAATGAGAAAAATAATCGATAGTTCCTTCTTCATCTTGCTCAACTCATATAATTATAAATATATTTAATATGTCATTTTCTTCCTTTTAGTTTAGTGACAGTCAGACTTCAAATTTCAGTCGCATTATTTTAACTAGACGCGTAATTTGAAATTTCAGAATGACGCGTTGTATGGATTTCTTAAGAATCCTAAATTGAAATTTTGTCATCTCATTCAGTTGATATATGATAAATATTTGAGTGCAAATATAAGCAGAATCAAGATTGAATAATTCAATTGAGAATAATCTTTGCTATGACTAGTAATATAGGTTCTCCGGAAAAGCGTGGAATTTTATCCTTTTTCCAAAATACCACCACCGTGAGTGCAAGTAAACCAAAAATTGGCAGTCCATCAGCTCAAAAGAAACCTGAAACAACTGAGTCAGAACTGGAAATTGAAACTATAGTGGTTGGAGAAACTGAAGGTTTAGCAATCGTGGCTGAAGATAATTATGGTAACGAAAAATGTGCCACGGAGGAGACAATAGAGATCATCGAAGATCACGATATTGATACAAAGAATGAAAAATCTATGGATAAGAAATCAGATGATAGAGAAGGAAGTGTAATAAATGAAAACGAATCACTTTCTGCCGATAGTAATCAAACTACATTAGATTTAGAAGGTGAATCAAATTTACTACAGGAAGAGAAAAGTATTTCTGAAAATAAAGAAAACGAGAAGAGTGTGTCGAAGAAAGAAAGTGATGAAGAGAAAACTAAAACTAAAGAAAAGATAGAGCAAGCGAAATTAGAACTTAAGAAGATAAAGGATGACGAAAGACTAGCTGCAAAGAAGAAAGCTGAGGAGGAAAAGCTAGCTGCTAAAAAAAAGTTAGAGGAAGAAAAACTAGCCTCGAAGAAGAAAAAAGAAGAGGAAAGATTAGAACTCAAGAAGAAAAAAGAAGAAGAAAGATTAGCCTTAAAGAAGCAGAAAGAAGATGAAAGATTAGAGTTGAAGATGAAAAAAGAAGAAGAAAGACTAAAGCTCAAACTACAGCGCGAAGAAGAGAAACGTCAACGTGAAGAGGAAAAGATAAAGAAAGAAGATGAGAAAAAACAACAAGAAGAAGCAAAAGAAAGAGCACAATCGAGAATCGGTAATTTCTTCAAGAAGGTTAGTGATTCTGCGAAACAGAAACCACAAAAGTCTGATTATGAAACTCAATTTTTACCATTCTATGCTAAAGATGGCGTTATCATGCCAACAGATTTGATACTATCTAATGATATTCTTAATGATCGTATATCATCTATCGACTCTGCCTTATCAACTCCAATTACTGAAAACAATACAAATGAAGTGTTTATCTGGCTATCATCTAAATATTTGAAAAGAGGAGGTGCAATAAAGTACAAAGCCATCACATTATTACAACAGATGACAGCAAAAGAAAAAACAGACCAAGAATTGCTTGTTTTCTTATCAATGATTCCTCAAAAATATATTAAGTTTTATGAAAATGTCAGACCACCATATATTGGTACTTACTCGAAGGACATAGTTTTACCAACTGAAAATCCTTTCTCTACGAAGGACACCGGATACAACTACGAATATGATTCTGATTTAGAATGGGTAAACGAAGAAGATGAAGACGGCGAGGGTGCTGGTATTGATAACTTAGAGAGTGGTGACGAAGATGATGAAGACGAAGACGATGAAGATGAAGGTAGCGAAAATGAATTTGATGGATTCTTAGATAAAGAAGATGGTACGAGTTCGGCAAATGGGAAGAAGAAATTTCTTGGTCCATTAATTCCAACCGTCCTTTTAAGAGATAACATAGATAGCATGGACGCCGATGACAAACAATACTTCGAATTAACGGCGGCAGAATCATTAGTCGAAAATGAACCACTACCAATTGATCCTTTTAAGAAGATACGAGTTATTTCTTCCAATGCATTGAAAAGAAGCTCTGATGTTGCAGAAGACGCAACATCTAGTGATAATAAGAGTAACATGGGCCCATCTGAGACCAAGAAACAAAAAGCACTAATAACAGAGTCGAAAGATTTACTAAAATTATTCGATGAAGTACAAGACAGTACCTTTTCCCTTGGTACAGTGACCGAAATCTCACAAAAATGCCTACCACAATACAGTAAACAAATAATTAAGAATACAGTTAAAGAGTACGCCATCAGAGGATCTGCTAAAGGAGAAGGACCTCGTAAATGGTTAATTAAGAACACATCTCATTGGGAGGAACTTCGTAATAGCATATAAACTGCCACATCCGATAGAATTGTAAACATACATACATACATACATACATACATACATACAGACTACACGGATATATATCAGTAAACAAATCTACAATTAAGAACTAATGATTTTTGATATATGGCAAATATATTTACCCGGATGCGTTGCTTCAATTTAACCTAATTAGGAAATGTAATCATTACGGGAAAAATAGCAATTCTCGAAAAACTTCAAATTAAGAATAAAGCTAATTAATTAAACACCAGAAGAGTAGGCACTTTGTATTAGGTAATAAACACCCAAAACGTACCATAAATAAGAATTAGAAGGATGTCTGATCAACCAAGTTCTCCAATTACTGGTAATGTCGATTCAAGCTCTCCAGCTGGTGCTCAACCAGACTCTGTTCCACCACAATCTTCGCCATCTCGATTATTCTATAACTCATCTTCATCTCAAGGTGACACATACGAACGTGATTCTGCTAACAGACAGACAGGTAGTCAAGGAAATGGTATCGCATCCTCTCCATTTAACTACCCTTCTTCTCAAAACCATTCTTCAGATATTGCCAATCCTATTAGAAGCACTCTAGGACATCAACCATCATCAACCACCGGTACTGGTGCTAATAGATACTCCAACATAGGAAGTGATTCTTCTTCATTAGGAAGTAGTGCTAATAGATTTAGAATGAGAAGAAATGATGTTCAAGGTTCTGATTTTTCTTCACCAAGAAGATTCTACTCTGGCTTACCTAACACAGGAGGAAGTTCTAGTTCAGATCTACCGTCAGAGGCTAATGAACCTATGAGAATTATTTGGGGTACTAATGTTAGTATTCAAGAGTGTGCTAATAATTTCCGTAACTTTCTAATGTCTTTTAAATACAAATACCGTAAGACATATGATGAAAGTGTTGACTTTATAAATTCAACCACAGATGAAGAACTGTACTATGTTAATCACTTGAATGAAATGAGAGAATTAGGTACCACAAATTTAAACTTAGATGCCGCCAACCTTTTAGCTTACAAACAAACTGAAGAATTATACTACCAGTTATTAAATTACCCACAAGAAGTCATCTCAATTATGGATCAAACTATTAAAGATTGTATGGTCTCATTAGTTGTAGATAATCATCTAGATTACAATTTGGACGAAATCGAAACCAAATTTTACAAAGTCAGACCTTATGATGTCGAAACCGTTAGAGGTATGCGTGAATTGAATCCAAATGATATTGATAAGTTAATCAGTTTAAAGGGTTTAGTTTTAAGAGCTACACCAGTTATCCCTGATATGAAGGTTGCATTTTTCAAATGTAATGTTTGTGATCACACGATGGCTGTTGAAATTGACAGGGGTGTTATTCAAGAACCAGCAAGATGTGAACGTATAGATTGTAATGAACCAAATTCAATGTCCCTAATCCACAATAGATGTTCCTTTGCTGATAAACAAGTTATTAAACTGCAAGAGACTCCAGATTTGGTTCCAGATGGACAAACCCCACATTCTGTGTCTCTATGTGTATATGATGAATTGGTCGATTCCTGTCGTGCAGGTGATAGAATTGAAGTAACTGGTACATTCAGATCAATTCCAATAAGAGCAAATTCAAGACAACGTGTTTTGAAATCTTTATACAAGACATACATTGATGTAGTCCATGTTAAGAAAGTTTCTAACAAAAGATTAGATGTCGATACATCAACTGTGGAGCAAGAATTACTACAAAATAAATTAAATCATAACGAAGTTGAATTAATAAGATCAATTAATGATAGTGAAATTGCAAAGATTCATGCTGTTTCTCAGAGAGAAGATTTATATAATCTTCTATCCCGTTCTATCTCCCCAAGTATTTTTGAATTGGATGACGTTAAGAAAGGTATATTACTACAATTATTTGGTGGTACTAATAAACATTTCAATAAAGGTGGCCGTTATAGAGGTGACATTAATATTCTGTTATGTGGTGACCCATCTACTGCTAAGTCCCAAATCTTGCAATATGTGCATAAAATTGCTCCTCGTGGTGTATACACTTCTGGTAAGGGTTCTTCTGCAGTTGGTCTAACTGCATATATCACAAGAGATGTAGATACTAATCAATTGGTTTTAGAGAGTGGTGCTTTAGTTCTCTCTGATGGTGGTATTTGTTGTATCGATGAATTTGATAAGATGAGTGATTCAACCAGATCTGTTTTACATGAAGTTATGGAACAACAAACAATTTCTGTTGCAAAGGCAGGTATTATAACCACACTAAATGCTAGAACTTCTATTTTAGCAAGTGCAAATCCAATTGGCTCCCGTTATAATCCAAATTTACCTGTTACTGATAATATTGATTTACCTCCACCTTTACTTTCCAGATTTGATCTTGTTTATCTAGTTTTAGATAAGGTTGACGAAGCTACTGATAAAGAACTGGCTGAACATTTAACACGTTTATATTTACAAGATAAGCCAGCACATGTATCACAAGATGATATTCTACCGGTTGAATTCTTAACGACATATATCAATTATGCCAAGGAAAATATCCATCCAACAGTTACAGAGATAGCTAAGACTGAATTAGTCAGGGCTTACGTTGGTATGAGAAAGATGGGTGATGATTCCAGATCTGATGAAAAGAGAATCACAGCTACTACCAGACAATTAGAGAGTATGATTCGTTTAGCCGAAGCTCATGCAAAGATGAGATTATCAAGCGAAGTTGAATTGGAAGATGTTCTAGAAGCTGTAAGATTAATCAGATCTGCCATCAAGGATTATGCTACGGACCCTAAGACCGGTAAGATTGATATGAACTTAGTTCAAACTGGTAAATCTGTTATTCAAAGACAATTACAAGAAGATCTAACGCGAGAAATTATCAAGGTATTAACCAATTATCCATCTGATTCAATGAGTTTTAATGAATTAACAAAGCAGATAAATGAACATGCTCAAGACAGAGTTGATTCTTCAGACATATCAGAAGTTTTAGCCAGATTAATCCAAGAAGATAAAATCATCGTACTTGGTGAGGGTGTTAGAAGATCTATCCGTTTAAATAGAAGAGTTTAATCAGTTTAAATTGTGTTGACCACAACTTGTATCATTAATATATAGATAATTTATAAAAATAATTTGTTTCTATGAGTAATTAACATTAATTAATTATGCCCTTTGTTTAATATATCATTTACTACTTCTTGATTGGCCGAACGCCTTTTTTTCGGTCTTTCGAAGAAAATGAAGTGATGAAAAATGTTTATTAAAGTATCACAAATAAGGATATCAGAAGAAATTCGGTTTCTGAGTATTATCTATAGACATTACTAATTCCTATTGAGCCCAAGTGAAACAAAATTTAATAGATTCTAAATATGAGTGCATCAATAATAACTAAAGCAACAATATTTTTAACTAAGGTTACAGAAAAAACAATTTATTATGGTAAGGTAGGTGCAGAACTGTCTAAGCAGATCTACTTAAAAGAAAAATTACAACCTCCGACTTTAGCTGAATTCCAGACTATTTACAGAAATCTATACACATGTTCTTTGAAATATGTTAAATCTCCACAACAAACCCTAAATTGTTTTAAAGCTACAGCTAAGAACGACTACATAAAATATGGTGCATATGGTATTCAATTACTAGGGTTCTACTCTGTAGGTGAAGTTATCGGTAGAAGAAAGATAGTCGGATACAGAAACTACACCAAGCCAGCAGTTGCACAACATTAGGATGGATCTATGGTTTATTTTCGAGAAATAAACTATCGATCTATGATATATATATTCACAATATAATTTTTAAACCTGTTTCATATCAATTATTATTATTCTTAGAACCATCTCATTAAAATACATATTATTTATTTAACAAAATGATTTAGCCTGTTATTATAAAATATGACTTATTATTATTAGAAAGATGTTAAATAAGAATTATATATATTAATTCATATAACAATCTGTTCAATTATTATTTATTTCCTTAATATTTTGATGCAGAACAGCGATTCTTTGTGCAATATCCATAAATAGATTAAATTCTTCTATAACAGTACTGATAATCGAATTTAGGCCTGTCTTTAAGGAAATCAATTCAGTAAAGTCAGTGCTAGTACCCATTTCACCATTGATGTTTATTGGATCCAAACTACCCGTGACTTCATTATTGATACCATTAACAGCACCTTCAATATCTGAAAGGACCTTGGAATACTCATCCAACTTAGTTTGATAGACTTGAATTTTATTTTGGAAAAATTTATCTAGGTCCAAGGATGATATCTTACTACCTGGAGTTAATAATTGCTCTAATAAAGTAGAGAATGTCTGTGTGTCAATAATATTTTCATCAGTTAGATCCTTGATAGACAATATTTTCTTTAAATCTTGCGACAAGAGTTGATTTGTATGGGATTGTGTTTTCAATAGGAATTTTATGTCACGAGGAATGGAACCGATTAATTCTATATGTTCATCTGTATCAGCCTTCAAATGTTGGGAAATCTGGACTTGTCTTTGTATATATTGGTCTAGTTGTTCCACTTCTTGACGTAATTGAGGTGGGAAATCTAATATTCTTGTCATTGGGGTAATTGGTAATTGTGATATCGATTGTAAGGCAGAGACTTGTTGCTGTTGAACTTGTTGAGAACCAAACAACCCCCCACTACCAGACGTGCCTGTATTTGTATTTGTATTCATACTGTTACCAAATAAACTACCACCACCGATAGTTGGTTTAGCACCAAATAGACCCCCGCTAGTACCTAAAGTTGGATTTGTTACACCTGCATTATTATTATTACCAAATAGACTACCACTAGTTCCTACAGCTGGTTTAGCACCGAATAAACTACCTGTGGTAGCAGAACCCATTGTGTTTGTGTTACTAGTGTTGCCAAATAGGCCGCCTGCTGGTTTAGCACCAAATACACCACCAGTAGTGCCTGTAGTATTTGCAGTTGTTGTGCTGTTACCAAATAGACTACCAGTGGCACCAGAATTATTTGCTGTGTTAGTACCAAAAAGACCACCGGTAGTACCAGTGTTGGTATTGGCGTTGTTGGCACCAAATAAACCGCCAGTAGTAGCAGCATTATTTGTTGTATTAGCACCAAAAAGACCACCCGTAGCACCAGTGTTGTTATTGGTGGTATTGGCTCCGAACAGACTACCAGTAGTACCGGTTGTGTTAATGGCACCAGTGCTAGCACCGAACAGACCGCCAGTAGTGTTCGCAGGTTTATTAGCACCGAATAGGCCACCAGTATTGCTATTTGCTACATTGTTATTATTACCGAATAAACCAGTAGATTGACCCATAGTACTGCCTAGTGTTGGTGGGTTATTAGTAGTTTGACCGAAACCTGTGTTTGTTGGCATACCCATACCAGTATTTTGATTTTGATTTTGATTTTGATTAAAGCCACCAAAACCAGTATTTGAGTTATTTTGACCAAACAAAGTGCCCGTGGAGGCAGGCTTACCTAAATTGAACATATTAATATCTGTGAAAGAGTTCAATTAACTTTATTTATCTCATAAAACTGCAATTAGGCTCACTCATCAAACTAAAACATTTCAGTTCTTTAATCTATTTCATTTTTTAAATATTGTAAATTTTTAAATACGGAAAGCCATATTCACCTCGTTTGACGCGATAAACAAAAATTCGTGAAGTAATGGAAATTCAAACTCTATCAATTCATCTTGAAACTATTTAGAGTAGTTAATTGACTATTGAAGCTCTTTGACCCTTCAATAGTCAGTTTATACACGATACTAGCAATATAATACTAACCGTAGTTTATGATAAGTTGTTTACAATTCGGGTAACTTACTTATTGGGCGCCACCGAAAGAAGAAATTGTGAAAAATGGACAAGGGAGAATTGAAGTTTAAAGTTTTAACAACAGGAGAAGTAGTTTACAAGCTGTAAAAGAGAACAAACAGAAAGTAAAGAGCTCTGTTATTAAGTAATTGAATAAGTAATTGAACCATATTATACCAATTGAGGTTTTTAATACATTTTCATTTACTGTTTATTTCGCAATTGTTTTATTACCTACCTTTTTTTCATAAAATTTCACTAATTTTAAGCTTTGCATTTTAAGTACCAAAGACTTTGATAGAAACAGATAACAAAATAAGAGACAACTACTACTGCTATGGGTATTCCAAAATTCTTCAGATATATCTCGGAGAGATGGCCTATGATCTCTCAATTGATTGAGGGTAGTAATATTCCAGAGTTCGATAATTTATACCTGGATATGAATTCAATTTTACATAATTGTACACATGGTAATGATGACGATGTTACAAAAAGAATGACCGAGGAAGAAGTCTTTGCTAAGATTTTCACCTATGTCGACCATTTATTCCAAACTATAAAACCTCAGAAAGTCTTCTATATGGCCATTGATGGTGTTGCTCCTCGTGCTAAGATGAATCAACAGAGAGCTCGTAGATTTAGAACAGCTATGGATGCTGAACACGCATTACAAAAGGCTATCAACAATGGTGAACCAATTCCAAGTGGTGAGCCTTTTGATTCCAATTGTATTACTCCAGGTACAGAATTCATGGCCAAATTAACCAAAAATCTAAAATATTTTGTTCATGAGAAAATATCCAATGACTCTAAATGGAGAGATGTTGAAATCATTTTCTCTGGTCATGAAGTACCAGGTGAAGGTGAACATAAAATCATGGACTTTATTAGAAGATTAAGAGCCCAAAAGAACTTCGATAATAACACAAGACACTGTATCTATGGTTTAGATGCTGATTTAATCATGTTAGCTCTATCGGCTCACGCTCCACATTTCGCATTGTTAAGAGAAGAAGTCACTTTTGGTAGAAGAAGTGCACAACAAAACACTTTAGAACAACAAAATTTTTTCCTTCTACATATATCACTTTTAAGAGAATACTTAGAATTAGAATTTAAGGAAATTTCTGATGAAATGAAGTTTGAATATGACTTTGAAAGAATTTTGGATGACTTCATCTTAATCATGTTCGTTATTGGTAACGATTTCTTGCCAAATTTACCTGATTTACATTTAAATAAAGGTGCTTTCCCTGTAATATTACAAACATTTAAAGAAGCTTTACTACATTTAGATGGTTATATCAATGAATATGGTAAAATTAACCTACATAGATTGAAGGTATGGTTACAATATTTATCCCAATTCGAATTAATGAATTTCGAAAAGAATGATATCGATGTAGAATGGTTCAACCAACAATTAGAAAATATTTCTTTAGAAGGTGAAAAGAAGAGAGCACGTATCGGTAAGAAGTTATTATTGAAACAACAAAAGAAGGTTGTCGGTGTTGTTAAGCCATGGATTACTAAAATCTCCAATGAAACTCATTCAGTTGATCTTGCTGACGATCAAATTCCTACTCTTGAATTACCAAACGAGAATATCGCCGAAAATTTACCTTTCTTAAAAGAATTTGCTCACGATTTAGGTTTATTTATGGTCCACTCTCAATCCAAGGATAGATATTACTTAAAGATGGATGTTGAAGGTATAAATCCAAATGAAACCGAAGATGAAAAGAACGAACGTCTAAGTTACGTCAGAAAGACTTTAAGAAAGTACCAACAAGCTGTTCTAGTTGAAGATTCTGAAGAATTAGAAAAAGAAAAGACCATGTATAATGACAGATTCGTTTCTTGGAAAAGAAACTACTATAAGGAAAAATTTAACTTCCAACTTCCAAAGGATGAGACTGAAGAATCAGAAGATGTTGTAGAATTAACTAAAAATTATGTTGAAGGTTTACAATGGGTTCTGTATTATTATTACCGTGGTTGTCCATCTTGGGGTTGGTATTACAAGTACCATTATGCTCCAAGAATTTCTGATTTAGAAAAGGGTATTGACCAACTTATCAAGTTCGATTTAGGTACCCCATTTACACCTTACCAACAACTAATGGCTGTCTTACCAGAAAGATCCAAGAACTTAATTGCCCCAGCCTTAAGACCATTAATGTATGATCATAAATCTCCAATTTTAGATTTCTATCCAGCTGAAGTTGAATTAGATAAAAACGGTAAAACAGCTGATTGGGAAGCTGTCGTTAAAATCTCTTTTGTCGATCAACAGAGATTAATTGATGCAATGGAACCATACTTAGCTAAGTTATCCCCAGAAGAAAAACTAAGAAACTCATTCGGTAATGATTTAATATTTACGTTTAATCCTCAGGTTAATGAAGTCTACAAGAGTCCATTGAGCGGTATCTTTGGTGATATTGAAAGTAATCACTGTGTAGAAAGAATTTATGATGGTCATTCCATGGAAGGGTTAGAATACCGTTACGGTTTATTGCCAAACGCCAAGTCTGGTACTGAATCATTAGCTGGTTTTCCAACTTTAAAGACAATCCCAAGTCTAAATAAATTAGAATACAATGAAAGTTTAGTCTTCCAACAACCTTCAAGGCAACAATCTATGTGTCTATATATCGAAGACATCTACCTAGAAAATAATTTAACTATCGAAGAATTAGCCAAACGTTACTTAAGCAAGATCGTTTACACAAGATGGCCATTTTTAAGAGAATCTAAACTATTATCAATCAGTGATGGTAATGTCATCTTTGAGTACAGAGAAACTCATGATATGAGCGGCAAGCATCACTTGAAGATTATTGAAAGATCTTGTGACATTCATGAAAAGAAGGAATATGAATCCTCAAAGAGAACAATGTTAAGTAATTACAAGAAGCGAAAGGCTTGTATCTTAGATAATATCAGAGCTATTGTCAGTGTGTTACCAGTCACTGGTTTAATTAGAAATGAAGATGGTGCTTATGTCAAAACATTTTCTAATGTTCCAGATAGCTACCCACTGCAATTAATGGTTGAAACTGTTACAAACAAGGATGCAAGATACAAAGAAAGACCACCAGTGCCAATCGAAGAAGAATTCCCCGAAAATTCTCGTGTTATTTTCTTAGGTGATTACGCTTATGGTGGTGAAACCACAATTGATGGCTACTCGAATGAAAAAAGATTAAAGATCACTATTAAGAAGAGATTCTTAAAAGCAGAACCAACTATTGGTAAAGAGAGAGTCCAACAAGATAATAATTTAGTTCAATATTTCCCATCCTATATTGCCGCTAAGAAGGTAGGTATGAACAAGCTATTCTTATCTAGAATTACTTCAAAGTTCTTAATCTCTGATATTACTGGCAGACGTGTGAATATTGGTATTCCAGTCAAATTCGAAGCCCAACACAAGAAGGTTCTTGGTTATGCCAGAAGAAATCCAAAGGGTTGGGAATATTCAAATGTTACAATGAATCTCTTAAGAGAATATAGAGCTCGATTCCCTGATTTCTTAAGTAGAATTGAAACATTAGGTAACAACATTCCATCATTGCAAGATATATTCCCAGGAATGGATCCAAAGGATAGTGTCAAGGCTCTTGATGCTGTTACTGCTTGGTTGAAACATATCAACCAAAATTTTGTTACTGTTTCTCTAGAAAGTGATTCTTTAACTAAGGGTTCTATCGCTGCCGTCGAAAGTTTTGTTATGGCACATGAACCTTCTATCGAACAACAAAGTGAAACTAAGCAATTAGCGAAGGTTCCACGTGATGCTATCTTAAACCCAAGAGAGTCGTTCTCATTACTGCGTTCTCAAAAATTCAGTTTAGGTGATCGTGTTATCTATGTCCAAGACTCTGGTAAGGTCCCATTGTACTCCAGAGGTACTGTTGTTGGTTATACCACTTTAGGTTTAAGTCTATCTGTCCAAGTCTTATTTGACCACGAAATCGTGGCTGGTAATACTTTTGGTGGTAGATTAGTTTCTAAGAGAGGTATCGGTTTAGATTCATCTTTCTTGTTGAATATTACCAACAGACAATTTATTTACCATTCTAAGGCATCTAAGAAGCAATCTACTACTAAGGATAAACGTTGTAACATGTCTAAAGACCAACTTCTTCAATTAAAGAGAGCTGCTCAATTAAAGAAAGAGAAAGAATCCGATTCTATTAGAAAGCAAGCTGCCCATGACTTATTAAACATTATTCAAAAGAAGGATGATGACAAAACTTCGACTAATGAAAATAAGGAAAAAGACGGAGAAAACTATTTAGGCCCAGAAGCTGTCAATAACGATCTATCTAAGGCTGAACAAAAGATACCTTTACCAAACACTAAGGTAGCTAACTCAGTTTTTAATGCTGTGTTGAGTCAATTTGGCCCAACCAATCCAAATGGTATGGTTCCTCCGCCAATGAATCCAAATATTCCACACGGTATTTCTTTAGATCCAGCTGGTCTACCATATCATGTACCAAACTCAGCTCCTCCTGCTGGTTTCCCAATGAATGGTCTACCACCAATGGGTCTACCTCACCCAGGACCAATGGGTTATCCAATGAACATGAATATGCCAATGGGTGGTATGGTACCACCACCACATCACAGTGGTCACGGTTTACCTCATCAAGTCGGGAACAATCCACCTCACCATCAAGGTGGTAGTCATTCTGATAGAAATCAAAGACACCAAAACAAGGGAGGAAACAAGGCCCCACGTTCAAAGCAATCAAAGCCAGTTATCAAAAAGAGAGAACCTTCCTCAACTGATAAAGAAGTCAAGCAGTAAGTTTGAATGTATAATTTGAAATCGATATTAGAATCGAAATATAAACATTATGATATATTATTATAAATAATTCTAAATAGTTATGCTTAATTAAAATATATGAATTGATGCTGAAATTCCGAGTGGTGAGCAAAAAGTGCTATAAGTCTTGTTGCATTGTATATTTTTCAACCCTTATTTGCTCTAATTCCATTTTCTTTTTGGACCATTTAACTTCAAATCCATTTGATCTATCAACTCCATCCCACCTATAACCCGGTGATATACCGAATCTATTTTCAGGAGCAACGTTAGTATATAGCTTTCTTCCCAGGATCGAGGCTTTTTCTTTGTCATCTAAGGCTCCTAAATTAGAGTTAAATGCTAAGGCTGGGTCACTGATACTATCATTAGAGGAGGCCAAAAATTGTTTCGATGTTAATGTTTTATACGATAGACCATTTTTCTCCAAATATATTTGTAATTCACCCTGATTCAAATTTCGAAGTCTTTCTTGTTCTAGTCTCTCTCTTAAATCTATTTCAGTTCTTCTATTTTTCAGATCGCTAGACGATAACTTATGACCTTGCTCATTTCTATGAATTGTTTCTATATCATTAGTCTTTTTCACTAATTTTGAAGTATCATTTACTACTGGGGATGGTGTAGATGATGTATGCGATGATGATTCAGGGTTTGAAATAATTTCATTTGTTTTTAAATTCTTCCACAATGCCTTCTTTGATCTTTCATGATCATTATAACTTTTTGTCTCTGTTGATTCGGGTATTATCTGAGTTACACTTTCTGTAATTGTTAGACCAGTTTTATGTATTTGATTATCTTTCTTCTGCTTCTGCTTTATCTTTTTATCCTTTTTTGTTGAACTTGATGAAGAACCGTATGTTTTAGACAGATAACTATGCAATGACATATTAATTCAGATCGTAATATGTTTACAGTGAAGGAGATTTACTAATCCATTGGTTACGACCAAGTATATACTTAACATTTTAAATTCCTATAGATTCAATATTTTTATTTTTCAAGATTTAATGAAGCGCCATCACTCTTTGATATAGGTAAATATTTACAATTTTTGAAATATCAAATTTATATTAAACATACAATAGGGACTAATCAAACTATCATCTTACACAATATCGTCGAAGGTATATAATTTTGCAACATATGTCTACAAAGAAGGATGATAGAATTGAAATCAGGTTTTAATGATTTATTGATTCTTAATATCAATGAATTATTAAATGTACAATGTGATGTTAATAATCTACTTAGACAAAAGTTCCAAGAACTCGAGAACACTCCTATATTACAATTATCTAAAAAAAATGAATATAATAAACACACTTTCAATACCACGGTCAAAAACGAAGTTACATTAAATAGAAGGCCATTCATAAAACCAGAGAATGTTGAAAGAACTCGAAGTCCGTCAAAAGGAAAAGCTTTAAGGACAAAGAAATCAAAAAAGCTGCCAACTAAGAAAGAAGTTGAATATATTGAAAGTTCTGATGTTAATTTGAGTGATGATACCGAAGAATTTATTATGACTCAATATGATACAATTGCAAGAAGCAAGTTATTTACCGCCGAGAAGGAACATCAAGACTCTGTTACTGTAAAGGAGGAGAATATCAATGAAAATTTGAGGTTGATACCATCGATAATACACGAAGATAGTTTAGTGTACACTTCAAAAGGAAAAATATACAGTTCACCTTTAAAAGATTCAAGTGGGTTTATATCTACTCAAGAAATAGTACAAACACCAATATTTAAAAATAAAATAGGCCAAAACAAAGATAACGTACCAAATCTAAATTCAAAAACAAAAAGAATACTACAATTTCCAGAAAAAGATTACCGGGATGAAACTCTTGATCATAAAAGATCACACATTAGTACAACCGAAAAATATATCCAGAAGAATACTGTACTTCAGGTTAAAACTAATATAGTTTCCAAGAAGGTACTTAGTGAGAAAAAAAATTTTAATCTCAATCCAATAACATTAAAACCTTGGATATTGGAGGATTTTAAACCAAATAATGATACAAATAACGTAAAGCAAGGTAAAAAGAAACTGGAACAATTTTACGCCAAAGTAGGGAAACCAACTGATCTCACCAATGCTGAATTTAGTAGTAGCCAAGAGAAAGATACAACCGGTTTAGATGAATATAAATTTGATAATCTTCGCACAAGGATCGACTCCCCCCCAGGATATGGTAGATTAGACTTCCCAACTACACAAGAAAGAGTTGATGATAAGTTGAAGTCTCATAAAATAATTTACGAGAAAACGAAATACAGATTTTCAATGGCCATAAGTTGTAGAATTCCACCGCAAGAGCGAGAGTTTTTATTCAAAAGAGCAGAATTAAATGAAATTGTTGATAACAACGATTTTGTATGGGATATTGAATCATTAAAAATATACCCAGTAGGCTAATTCGCTTCTTCTTACTTCTAGTGTAGCTGCTTCGATATATCATACGGCTGTCTATTTCTTAAACGTGATTTTGAAGTAACGGCAGCGCTGAAAATTTAGCAATTTAAAATACAATTCAAAACATTTATAATTTAACATCATCATACAAACTACAATAAAAGCTGCTAATGTCGCAGACGCCGAGGAATTTACCAGGTTTTTACTATGATAATGAGCGTAAAAGATATTTCCCGCTAACTGGTGCAACACAACAGAGATTGAAAAGGCAAACTCTGGAAACCAAAAAAGAAGATGAACAGACTAAGAACTGGGAATACCTAGTTAACCAATACACAAAATTTATGATAAATCCGCTCCAAAAGACTGAACTAGATAACCCAACTTTGCAGATGATGCAGGCTTTTATAAAAATGGGAGATGAAGGTGGCGGCGAAAAGACAATATTAGAAATTAACCATCTAGATGCAACAAATGGGAAACCAAGGGTACATATATTGGATGTTCTTTCTTTTATCAATGGATTTGTTCAATTCTTATTTTTATCTGATGGAACAATAGTAAAATATGAAAAGTGCAAAAATCAGACGCATTGGAATCGAACTGAATGCCCCTTCTCACCCAAAACAACTATGAATTTAGGATATAATAAAATCAGTATTATTAAATTATTATCTGGTAGTAATAGCCTTTGCCTACACTATAAGGCTGAGAAGAATAATAATCTAAATGCAGTTAATCCCGAAGAACTTTTAATCTCAGAGGGTGTTTCTTTGCATTCGTTTGTTGAAGTTGATTTACCCTTCAGTAATCCATTGGAAGATGCAAAAACTATTAAGAACCCAATAACTAAAAGAAGAAACTTTGATTTCCTTCTTAATTTTGGCAGACAGGAAGACAAACTCAAACCTATCACTGACTGTGGGAAATTATCAAATGGTTATGTAATGTCTTCAGGATCAAATATACTAATATCATGGGATATTGGTACTGGTATTATAGTTAAAATATCTGCAGGCTCAGATATTGTAGCCCTTGACATGACTTTGAATAAATATGATGGCGATTCTTTATATTGTGGTTGCCGAAACGGTTTTCTTTATATGATTATATTTGAGGAAACAAAGCGTAGAATCAAGAGTAAAAAATGCATAAAGAATCTTTGTGATATTTCATCTATTATATCCCTGAAAAGTTCAACTAAAGACAAAATAATTATATCAGCTATACGGAAGAACATGAATTCTCAGTTTCTGTTTTTATGGGATCCATTACTGGAAAATTCTAACGATAGAAACAATCCACCGATTACCCAATTCATGACACGGTTTATGAATGTAACTAAGGAGACTGAGATATTACGTCTCTCAAAAGATAATAAATTTGTACTGTATGGTAAGAAAGGTACCAATGATTTTGAGCTATTCTCCATCAATACTTCAGTTCATCAATTAGGCCATGGTGTAGCTTGCCATCCTGTGGCTACCTTAAGTGACTATATAACGACCAAGGATATAAACTTATCAAAGTACAAGCTAAAGAACATCCATTTCACTCACAATACATGTGCACCAGCCTCCGATTTGGAAAATACGCCTAATCTGTATGATTTTATTAGCATCACATTTGAATCAGTTGTGGATTTAAAACTTCTTGATAGTACTTTACCATCTTTGAAAATAATAAATTTTCCAATAGCATAAGAAAATATGAATACTTAACTATCTATATGATTGTGTAACAATTTATATAATTTAATATTATTCTTAAAGAGATATGTATTACTTTATATACAAAGAGTAACAATTAGAACAAATATACAAAAAAAAGATTAGTCTGTGGAAGCTATATTCACAGAGAGCTTTAGATATAACTAAAGGAGGAGAGTAATAGAGTACAGAAAATTTGAACAATAGGAAATATTGGATTATTCAAATGGATAATAATAAATGAATGGGTAATGAATGGACATGTAATAATGAATGAATGAATAATTGATGTAAACGAAGCGGAATGATATATCAACAAAAACGGGTATGCAAATAAATGATATTAATGAATGAATGGTTTTTATATGAATATAGTGAAAAGAAGGATGAAAATATACAATATTTTGTGCTTTTTTTGTAGTTTTGTAGTTTAAATTTTATTCATTCCTGCCTTAAAATGTTGACAAATAATTTTAAATTGTATGCCTGTTGTTTATAAATTTTTTTTGGATGAAGAAGAATCTAATATGCAAAATGAGAATTTAATAGATATATTCTTGTATCTGAGTTTTTATAGGTTATTAATAATATTCAAATATAAAATAGAGTTTCTAGGGAGTTCATCAGTATTAATAATAACCGTATAATTTGGTATAATCGGTTGTATTTCCAGAACTTGGAATTGTGTTCATGGAATTTAAGTTGTTATTGTTCCCGTACATTTGAGAATTGTTGGTTGAAGTACTTGTTGAGTTCATGCTTGCACTGCCGAATGGGGTGGAAGTGTTTGGGAATGGGTTACTAATAATTCTTTGTTGTGGTTGTAAAGATAATTTCTTTAAGTCATCGAAATTACCACTAGAGTTATTTCTATCATGAGTGTTAAACGCACCGGTAGATGAATTCATTAAGTTAGATGTATTCATGAAATTATTGTTGTTGTTACCACCATTAATAGTTGAACTACTAGTTGAACTATAGCCGTTATTTTGGAATAAGTTACTCGAACTGCTACTTGTACTAACGTTGTTATTGGTAGTGGCGACATCCTTCATGAAAAACATTGGCTGAGAAGTAAAATTAGAGTTTAAAGTTAAGTTTGCTAAAGGCTTAGCTAAGTCAAAATCAGTATTGCTGAAATTCAAACCGTTCTGAGTAGATAACACATTGCTATTGCCATTCATTGAAGGTGGCAACATACCAGACTTATTGACATTCATATATTCCATCTGTTGGTACTGATTAATACTCAAAGGAGAGGAATTTTGAGAGTTAAAGATATTACTCATTGAAGTTTGAATGTTATTCAATTGTTGTTGATTTTGAATTGGGATTAAATTTGAGTTAGAGGCGACAACTGAACTACTGGTTCTTCTATGGTATGCGTTAGCAGGTAGTGAGAAATGACGTTGATGTTGTTTACGGTTACTATTATTGTTATTTCTAGTGTTAGCAATATTATTGTTGCTATTAACCGTTTTCAATTGACCAGATGTAGCAGCAGATGGAATGCCGTTATTGTCGATACCTGTTAGTTCAGAGTAAGCTTTAACCTTTAATTTAATCTTTTTAGCATAAGAAGTTGTCTTTATACTTGGTAACAAATCTTTAGTTAAACTGACTAAAGTAGCGATCTTAGTTGTGAAATCATGAGAGAAATTTAAATACTTTGGATTATTAGTAGCAATGAAATTATTGTCCTTGAATTCTAACATGATGGAATAATTTCTGACGTCTAATAAAGTTTGTAAAGCGTAGTTACCGAAATTATCTCTGATTAGAATGTTTAATTTCATGGTGAAAATATCAATAATAGCCAATAAGATGTTCATCATGTTATTGACGATATCGTCATTGATGTTTGGTAGAACTTCACCTTTAACAGAAGCGATGATGACACCAAATATTTTCTTGATGAATTTTTCAATGACGTTTGATGAGAACTTCAAACATGATAATTGACATAAATCCTTTGACAACTTATTAAAGATTTCGATTAATAAGTAGAAATCTAATTCTTTAATATCTAATAGGAATTGAATGATATAATTACCGAATTGATCGTTAATTAAACCAGGTAAGAATTGGATAATCTTGATCGAGATCTTAAATATTTGTTGTAAAGTACAAACACTTAATAATTTTTGTAGAACACAACAACCATGTTTATGAGTAGAGATGGTAATGATGTTATTTTTGTCTATGATTGCGTTAATGATGAAATCGAATTTTGATGATGGAAATTTAAAGATACATTTTTGAATAACGTGGTTACCGTTTAAGTCGTTAATTAATACGACAATTTTATCGATTGAAGTATAAGCAGGTGAGAATCCTTTAACGATTAGATCGATTTGGGCTTCGTTATCAACGGTGTCAATGATTTTTTGTAAAGATCTTGTACCGTATTGGTTAATAGAGATTTTGAAAACACTTGGATAGATTGAATCAATCAAGACAGTTTTTTGATCGACTGTTAAGTATTCACATAATTTTTGAATCAGATAGTTACCGAATGGGTCAAGAATCAAATTAATGAAGTATGGTTTAATCTGTTCGAACATTAGATCTCTAACTAGAACAGATTCAGCTTTTGAATTAGATTCTAATTTTTTTTGTAAGAATCTACAACCAAATTGATCAGTTGCTAGTTTAACGTAATCTAAATCTTCTAAAGAAGTAGAGTTAATTTCACCTAACGAGCCAGATATAGATACGGAACTAGCATTGTTATTGTTATTATTGTTGTTGTTATGTCTGTTCTTGTTATCCTTATGCTTTTGGTGCTTATTATGATTATTGTTATAATTATTCTTTATGGTAATAGTTGAAGAGTTTGAACTTGCAGAGTTTGAAGGTACAGAAGTACGATCTAGAGAAGCGTCGAATTCGTTAATCAGAGGTAGAGTGTTAGAGCCATTAGGAGAGAAAGCCGAGTTATTGTTGTTATACAGCATCATTGGAGATTGGGATGTAATAAACTGGTTGAAGCCTGAAAGATCCAAAGATTGAGTCTTTTGGTGGTTCTTCTTGTTGTTCATTTGTCCTATTGGTGGTGGAGTAACAGGTTCTACTAGTGATTGTACGGAGTTGACAGAGAGTTGTGGTTGATGGTTATAAGACATGATAGATGAATTATTTGAGTTTGAAGCAGTTGAAGATGATCTACTCTTAGCAACGTTTAATTGGTTTTGGTTATTCTATATTAAAGAGTTAGTAACGATGATTTTGAGATTAAAGATGTAAAAAGAAATAAATCGATATAATAAACGATTGAATTGAAATTGAAATTGAAATTGCGATGTTAGAATTTATAATTAGCTCGGTGGCTTTAAAGTATAATAATAGTTAAAGTTTCAAGAAAACTGATTCATTTAGATCAAACCGTAAGCCATTATTTGTAAACCCATAGACAAAAGGAAGAAGAAAGAAGAAAAAATGAGAGCTCGTACTGTACTGTATATTGTAGACACCGCATTGTATGTAATGTACTACGAGTACGTACAATAAAGGCTTCTTCTCATGTGTAATTCTAAAGCTTCCATTCATTGAAAAAAAAAATACCTATCAAATTCGGTAAAAGGACACCATTGAAAAATATGTTAGGTCTCATCAACTAAAAAGGAAATTCACGCAGAACGAGTCGTAGTGAGTAATTTCTACTTTCGCGTTTGTTAAGGATTTTTGAATCAAAGTGAAAAAATACGTGATGAATGAGAAGACACAAAGAAGAAACATAAAAAAGGGGGGAAATTTAAAGCGTATCTCGGTTAGGGTTTTGGGCTGATTTTTACAATATGAATAGGTTAGGGTTAGGGTTCGATGAGGATGTGTAATATAGGGTTTGTGCTGCTTAGTAGTAAAAACTGTTGAGAAACCCTAAGAGGATCCAGGAAAGGTTACCAATTGATTGGAGGTTTTGGGTAGCATAGCGGTAATGGTAATAGAGTATTGTTCAATTCATTCAATCGAGTGTGTTATATCAGTTAGTATCTATATTGTTTAGTAACATACCATCTAAGTAGGGTGGGAGGGGGGAGGGGAGTTTTTAATTTGTAGTATCTGTGGAACAATTTTGAAAAAGAGAGAGATAGAGAGTTTTCACTATTTTACTGTCAAGTAATTGAAATATGGTGAGTATCTGGAATTGGAACTATACAGAGTGGTTCAGATCAACGTTATAAATTTTTAAAAGAAGAGATAGGCGGTGGATTCTTTATTATTATTATTATTATTATTATTATTATTAATGCAATCGATCTTTTATAAAACAGTAGGATAATGTATGATGGTCAAACTACGTTTAATTAACTATTAAAACTTTTGTAATTTAGAAGTTAAATAAATAACGAGTTAAAGAAAGCTGTTCTTTATAAATCAAGATTTATAAAAAAAATTGAGCTACCCAAACAAAAAAAAAATTAAAAGTTACCACTTAGACCGTATGTTTCTAGTTTCTAAACGGGTTAGGTCAAATAATAATCGATTTTTTGCTGAAAATGCCTATATCGCTAAATTGCATATATGCGTAATCGGGTGATCCAACAAGAGCAAAAAACACTTTACGGTGTGTTTTACAATAAATTTTATGAAACTCCTCGATGTAAATAGAATAGAACCCTTTAATACTGTATGAAATGATAATACAAGTTGGGTTTTAGCGAGACAATTTGAAATTAAGCTATTTAATTTTTCATTCCTCATCGCACAAACAAGACCACATAGGGTTGGTGTTATAAATAGATCGTATTGCTAACAACTTGTCACGTACTGAGGTAGGGCACACGACTCCAACCAAATAAAGCAAGAATATGCGCAAAAATGGAAATTATTTCGGAGGCATTTCCATCGAGCCCGCTGTTATGGTAACCGCACCCATTGGAGTCTGGACTTCGCATAGGCGGCCATAGACAAACGGAGTTTAAAAAAAAAAGTGATTTTTCCGGGAGTGCACCCAAGCATCTGTCACATGTGTCACCCGGCTGGTTTGTACCCCGCCCCCACATTGTTTTATTTCATTTTTTTTCGATTTACAATCTGTTGCTTTCTAGAGAAACTACGTCATTTTTGGACCTTCCCTGAAAATGATTTTTATTATTATTATAAAGTGTCACACATTGCAGATCAATAGGAAAAAATTCCCACGATATATATCTGATCATATATCTAATAAATCAGTCAAGTGCCGATTGCGCTACATAACTGCTTTTAAATGAAATATATGTACTACAATCAAATATGAAAAAGATTTCTAACAGGAATATCGAGTTCCCTGAATTAGGAAGCACTACACAGACCGTCTCTTCTAACATCAAATATACAGGCAAGATGAAGTTATCGTACAATTCACAGACGAAATTACAACTGCTGAATGGATATGAAATTTTGAATGAGCTAGGGAGAGGTAACTATAGTAAGGTTAAGAAAGGTTATGACCAAGTCAATGAGAAATTCATTGCAGTCAAGATACTAAACAAGGAATTAAAACATGCAACCATAGATAATGAGATCAAAATACTGAAATTGATTAACAATGAACACGAAAACATCAACAAGGTCTTTGAAGTTATCAATGACGAACAATCAAAGAAAGTTTACCTTATATTGGAATTCTGTCCGTTCGGTGAAATCAAATGGTTCCCATATAATGAAACAGGTACTACATCCACTGGGCCAGGACAAATCCCTTTCAATAGGTGTAGGGAAATGTTCAATGATATTGTTTCAGGTTTGCATTTCTTACACTCTAAAAATATCATACATAGAGACATCAAACCATCAAACCTACTATTGTCTCTGGACGGTTCAGTGAAGATATCAGACTTTGGAACCTCAATGACAGTGTCCAAAGCTAGTATGCTGTCTGAACTTAATAAAACCGTAGGTACACCTCTATTTTATTCTCCGGAGGTTTGTCTGGGTCTTGATATATGGCAAGAATTTAAACTTGATGAAAATAACGCAAAGGAAATAATACACAGTATTGCCTTTAAAATAGATATTTGGGCCCTAGGTATCACCCTTTATTGTTTACTGTTTGGTATGTTACCTTATAATTCACAATTTGAAATGGATTTGTTTCAACGAATTATTCATGATGAATTAGTATTCCCTGGTCTTAAAACTATACAATACAATATACCGGAGTATGTTCCGACTTTAAACGAATTCAATGCAGCCAAAGATTTACTGAATAAACTACTACAGAAAAATCCAATTCAAAGAATAAATATGATAGATATACAAACACATCCATTTGTTCTCACTAAGTCATCAACTGAAAGTTCCTCGTATATAACAAAAGAAACAATAATACCAGTGAAGAAACTAGTATCTGTTGCCACTCTAAGAGATTCTCAAAATACTGTGGAGTTACCAATAAATTCATCGTTTGCTTCTCTGGATAATTTTTATATGGAATCTTCTGTTATGACTCAACAACATGCCAAATCAAATGCTCCAAACCAAAGTTATATATATAGTAAACCAGGCTTAAAAACATCAGTGTCATCAAATATAATGATGAACCCAATAAACTCTAATTCAGGTGGTTTATCTCCTAATTCGTCCTTATACTTGAACGCTATTGGAAATGGAAACTCAAGAGGATGTAGGAAAGATGGTAGTAATCCAAGGGAGGAAACAACCTTGGCGATTCCAGGCGATACAACAACTGCTGTTAATTCAATTATACTAGATGAAATAATTCTCAATTCTCAAGAAGTTTTGGACTCTAACTTTATGAAAAAATCAAATCACTCAAGAGAAGAAGAATTGAAAATAAGAAGAGGAAATTTCTTTGACGGACAACAATTTCTTTCAAATGATTCACTGGTAAACTCTTTATCATCATCATCATCTTCTTCTTCTTCTTCTTCTTCTTCTTCTTCTTCTTCTATACATTCTTTCTCGTCACAAGAGTTCTCAATTGTTAAAATTACAACTGAAGAGGCTAGTAATATCTCTATCCGTAATGTTCCAAACTTTCACTCTAATAATTCTAGTGCAGAATCTTCTAACAGATTCATTGGTGAAGTTTTACAAAATAATACGTCTGATGATGAATACATATTTGAGATTAACACAAGGAAGACTAATAGACGTAGACGTCGTTTAGAATCAAATAATTCTAACAACAATGCATTCATAGCCAATATTTAGGTTTTATATATTCCTTTTTATAATGACAAATTGGTTATTTTTTAATGGACTACTGGTTACTATGTAATCATTTCAACAAAAGTGTGTATTACAGAAAATGTATTTTTTAAGTAAACTAAATAATTACTATATAATTTTCTTGAATACAAAACAGGCTATACGAAGGTTGATCAATAAGTGCTCTTATATAAATAAAATACACACACAAAATATAGAAAACCTTAGTGATAAGAGAAGTATTATATTAGCAACCTAGCAGCTCCTATTTAATCAATAAAATTTTTTGAGCGGAACGAACATTAGGTTATTGAAAGATAAAAATAATTGGTTGCAGTACTTTTTTTTGTGGATTAATTCTCGTTCTGGATCGTATAGTCTGAGATAATCTTTTGCCTCAATGATTTTAATCTCTTTGCTATACTATCAATATACTTCTTGATAATTTTTCTGTCTTCTTCATCTAAAATCGAGCTGTGAATACTTGTTGCCTCAATGCCAGTAGTATCTTCAACTTCGTACTTATTATCTAATGCAACCTCTAGCATCCATAATGAAGTTGCATATGACAATTCACAGATGCTTAAATTTTGACCAGATAGTTCCATCTTTGCAGAATTTTTAGAAATATCTAAGGCACGATCATATAATAATTTCTCTATGTAAATATCATCGGTCTCACCATTTAAATTTTGTTCGACCAGCTTGATCCTTAAGGATTCTGCCTTGGATAAACATTCATTGAATTTTTCTCTTATCCATTGAACCAGTAAGTTTAGCCTTAATGAACATGAGCTGAATCCATTTTGTTTCTTTTCAACAGAATTGAACCACCAAATAGACGTGACTTTCATTGATTTGCTTAGTATCTCTAAAGATTTCAAGTATAGTGTGATAGCCTCTTTATAAAGGATCTTATCACCATCATCGATATCAATTCTGTTTTCAATGTTCTCTTCCTCTTCCTCATCTTCGATAGCACAACTTCCTGTACTCAACCTTTTACCTGGAGATGGCGTAGTTGAGCTCTCGTTGTGATGTGACCCAAGTGGAATTATTTGAGAATATTTTACTTCGGCATAAGAATAGATTACAAATGCCTTAGCAGTTAGTATTTCCAAAATACTTACAATCTCATTGTTTTTTAAATTTTTGATCAACGATTCATTTAGTGACGAGGTTATTTGATTAATCTCTTGAGTTTTAACTTCGTCATTAATTCTTAATATAAGTTTCTCAGTTAAATCTTGGAATAATTCAGAATTAAAAATAGACGAGTGCTTATTAATAGGTGAAGAAGATAGTTTATGCTGTTGTTGAGTTTGTTGAGTATTAGCACCACCGAATAATCTTACTGATGCAATTCCTAGTGCACGAGATAGTGCATTTGATGGATTTAAGGAGGTTATGGATAATCTACGGTCAATTAACGAAGCACGACGACTACTATTGCTATTATTGGAAGATGTCCTCCTAGTTGTTCTTTCGGTTACTAAACTGTCTGAATACTGTCTAGTTGGATTTTGAGTATTTTGAATTTGTAGTTGTTGGAAATCTTTTTCCTTTTCGAGTTGTTGTTTAGTGAAGGTTTCATTGTTTCCTAATTTAGCAAATTCATCAGCTAATTCATTTACTTCTACACTTTTCTTTTCTACAACGACATATTCTTTCTCCAACATGATATCACTATTTTGTGTATTATTAGTATCATTTGGAAATGCTTGATTGTACCTTGGCACCGTAGTTAAAGGTTGTAAATCACTAGCGAATGGGTGTTGTTGGTCTCTTGGCGATGTAATATATTTATTAGCTAATGAATATTTGTTGTTTGTTTTAATTGTTTTCATTTTGTTATCATTTAGAATTTCATTTGCTCTATGAGGGGATAAAAATTCAGATATGAACATATTGCTCTCTAGTATATCTTTAGATTTTGATTCTAATACATTTGAATTGGTATCATTTAGTTCATACCGTGATAGGTCCATATTAACTAATTTATTATTAAAGAATTCTTCGAATCCTATTCTTTCCTGTGGGTCGAAGGTTAATAATCTACAGATTAATTCCATTAAACTGCCATTGATTTCATGAAAGTATGTTTCATCCTCAATGATACTTTCGTCAGATTCTATATCACTACACGAATCCTCACCCGAATTAAACTTATCGAGATACGATGGGAATGTTATATGATCATTAGCTCTCTTAATTTTTTTGTATAGTTCTAAATGATTAGATGCTTTGAAAGGCGGATGGCCACAGCACATTTCAAATAAAACTGTACCAACCGACCATAGATCAGCCTTGGCATTATATTTTTGGTAATTTAAAATTTCTGGAGCCATGTATAATGGAGAGCCACACAAAGTTTCAGCTAGGGAACTATTAGGTAAGAATCTTGCAAAACCAAAATCTGCTATCTTTAAAATCGGTAGGTTGTATATACCTACAAATCCTAAATCATGAAAGCTTTTTGAATCTGTATAGTTTATTAATGGTGTCGATAGTAGTAAATTTTGTGGTTTTATATCTCTGTGTACCAGATTTTTGGATCTTAGGAACTTTAAAGCTGATGATAGTTGTTGTAAATAGTTTAAAATAAATGCATGGTTCAAACCGTTATGGTTTTCATTTGGTGGTGGGTATTTTTCAAATACTTTTTGTAAAAGAGGATGGTTTTGGATTAGCTCTTTACGTTTCTTTATCAGAAATGTTAAATCTCCTAATGCACAATACTCCATTATTAGATAAAAATCAGTGCTTGTTCTCTCACAGTCAATAAGACTGACGATATGGTTATGTTTAATCTTCTTTAATATGGCGATTTCGATCTCTAAGTTTTCCAGTAATTTTTTGTTCTTTAATTTTGATCTAGCCACAGCCTTAACGGCGATATGACTAGTGTTATCATTTGCGATATGACCTCTATATACCGTGGCAAAGGAACCCTTCCCTATCTCCTTCTCCACAACATATTGCCCGTCAGCTATAAGTACGGGCCGACTTGTGCTGCTTCCTGATGAGCCTGTTTTGTTGTTATTATGTATTTTAGACATTATAGTATATTGTTATACTATTGAAGTTTTGTAAATTGGATACGTGATAAATCTCATCCGCTGATATTAGTTAAACAGTTATCCGTTATATAATATATCACCTTTAGTGTGTTCTGGGGTTCTTATCGTATGATATTCACGCTTGTTTCAGGTATCTACTGAATCATCCATATATCATTTGACATAAAACAAAGCCAAGCAAACGGTGGCGAGCAAGCCGCCCTTTTTTTTCCCTTGCGATGGCCCCGCTACAAAAGACAATAGTTGAGTATTTAGTTGCGGGTAGAACTAAAATGAATATATTGTAAAGAGGGAGACGGTGGATAGTGTGTATATGAGAATAAGAGTCATTCGAGGAGGAGAGGGGGTATTGTGGGAATTTATATCATATAGATGATTAATTCATTAGAGTCTTGATATATATTTTGTGTATAGGTTTTACATAAGTGAATACGTTTCACATAAATGGACCCTGTTGCTGTGGATACTGTTGCTGTGGATACCCTGTTTGTTGTTGTTGCTGTTGTTGTTGTTGCTGTTGTTGCATAGCTTGGTTATATAGTGGATGGGTAGGTGTAATTTCTACAGGGGTAGTGTACTGCTCAGGGTGTTGATATAGACCCATTATATTATTCTTGTTCATATCGTGTTGTTGTTGTGCCATAGTGTTTTGCATTTGTAGTTGCATTTGCATTTGAGCTTGTGCTTGAGCTTGTGCTTGAGCTTGTGCCTGCAGCTGTGCTTGTTGAACTGCTTGTTGTTGTAGCTGTTGTTGTTGGGCAGCAGACATATATTGCTGTTGATCGACATATATCATCCCAGTTGCAGGGTCGTAATATTGTTGAACGGCACCAGTCATAGCTGGATCAACTTGTGGAGCTGCCACATGGGCAACAGGTTGACTAACAGTCATTAGATCGGATGTACCATCAAACACAGCTGGTCTTGTTCCTGTGGTGGTTGGACGTCTCTTTGGTAAGTCTGGTGTATGTGATCTATTGGCCTTATCTAGGAGATCAATAGCCGCATTGATGTTACCACGAGCTTTTGATAAAGCATCCTTGTTTTGGGCATAGTTAGTGAAACCCATATCGTCTAGTTCTTTCATCTCTCTTTGGTAATTTTGATTACTAAATGGTCTACTATTGCTACTCCTATTAATTTTTGATCTGCCAGAACTGTAATTATCACCAGAATCGTAATCGTAATCGTAATCGTTAGTAACATCATTGTTGTTAGTAGAACCAAAATCTTCAGGTCTGACTTCATTATATCTGAATTTACCATGGATGTATTTATCTCTAATAAATTTCTCAACGCTGCTCTTGTCTTCGTCACCATCGAATGGAAATGGTTGATTCTTTGGGTTCCAAAATTGTTGGTTCCCCTTATTACCACCTAGCTGGATAACATCGTCTATATCCCGTTGAGACCAAGTATCTAGTGATAATGATTTCAACTCAGAGTAAACAGCGTCTGATCTCTTTGTAAGTAATTTTCTGTGAACAGAAGAACATCTACCACATAAGAAACAACCCAAGTTGATAGAACACCATGTTGGAAATGTAGAATCACACTCCGCACACCTGTTTCCATTTGCTGGTGAGTTGATCAAATCTTTTAACTCGTTTTGAACATTACCATCAGAGCGTCTACCACTGGAACGGCCTGAGGATGTGAAACTTTCATGACCGTGGTTATGACGACGATTATTGGAGTGAGTCGATGTTCTACTGAAGGATGGAGTGGAGTCCTCTGAACGGGAAGTATGATATCTCATTTTTGTTCTTATTGCGTTACTGTAAGATTGGCCTTGTTATCTGTGTTAATTGTAGAGTATGCGATTGTTCCCCTTTCTTGTGCGACTCGATTTATGGAGCCAACAAAATCCGATTCTGTCAGTGAACAAAATTTAGATAGTTAAAAGAAAATATTAATGGCGCCAAAAATTGTGATACGGTATAACATTACTTCAAAGTATAGCGATTTTAGAAAGGAGGAATAGAGTATATAATTTTTTTAAAAAATATCTCCAATTTTTATAAATCTAATACTTTAATGATTAAGCTTAAAACATTGGCGGTTATGTCAATAATTTAAATAACTCATTAATATACCTCAAAAACATAGTACAGCATGGCACCACAACAGTCTGATAAGAAAACTAAAGAGATGATACGGTATCTTCTTAGTTATGATACTGAGACGTACTTCACTCAAAAGGAGTTCGAAAAGAAGTGTCCAGTTAAATTACCATCGAATATGATGAAAGTGACGCTGGATACTATAATGGTTGATTTTCCATTCTTATTAGACAGCGGCAAATGTGGTAACTTGAATATTTATTTTGTTTATCCTCATCAGAACATGAGACGTGTAATCGAGGAATCTATGCGTTTAGAACATAGTATTGAAGCCAGTGGGGTTGAAATCGTGCAGATCAAAAGTGACATCGAGCAAGGTAAGGAAGATAGGAATGATTTTACTGGCAAGGATGCGAAGTTACAACAATACAACGAATTAAAACAAACTAATAGAGAGTTAAGTAAAAAAATTGCATCATTAGAGAAGACTAATTTATGTTGGGATCAAGAGAAAATTGAAGACGAGTTAAAAGGATTAGTAGAGCTACGTTTCACTGAGGAAAGAGTGACAAATAATATTGAGATCTTGATAAGCTATCTATGCAATAAATATAATATATCGAGTTCATTGCTAAGAAAGGAACTAGAGATCCCAGAGGAGCTATAATAGATATAGTAATAAAATGTTTGTTTAAATTATAATACACTATTTAAAAAACTTTCTAAAATTAAATACTTTTTGAATGAATTTTCATGTGCTGATGCAAGTTGTCGCTTCTGCTAAAGAATTTACCACAATTCCGACAACCAAATGGTCTTTCACCAGTATGTAGAGATCTAATATGTCTCTTAACATGTTCTTGTCTTTTAAACTTCCTAGTGCAGAATTTACATTGGAAGTTTTTCATATGCTCGTCAGTTCGTGAAGGTTTCCTACCACGTATTCGACCACCAGTTGGGGTTGTTTCCAGTTCCGGACTTTTCTCAAGAGGTAGGGGTACTTCAGGAAAGTCATTAACTGATTTTTGAAGCTTTTCAGTATTGAAAGAATAGTTAGGTTGTGTAGTCGGATATGTGGTTCCGACACTTTTATTTTCAGGGCTTGATTGCATTATGACAGTCTGTTGCTCGAGACGATTACTGATCTGAGGTATGGGTACATAGTTGGCATTATTAGAATTTATATCCGCACTATTATTATTAATATTATTTCTTAGTAGATCGTCGTAAAAAAATTGTAGGTTATCCAGAGAGACACAGTCCATGTCAGAATTAGTGTCATTATTATTATGAATAACTTGAGCAACACCGCTCTTCGAGACGGTGTTGATATATATATATTTATTACTCATGGTGTGGGGAATGGGGGGGTGACTACACCGACTGATACCTCCCACAGGTACAAGAACTGACAGTATGTCTCAACAACCCACACGTAACAATAAAAACAATTAGATAATTATATATATATATATTCTCTAAAAGAAAAAGAAAAATATACTTCAAATTTCAAACTATTATTGGGGATACTTAGAGAACACTGTAGCGCCGGCTAACTATTAGATGATCCGTAATCAAAGAAGATTCTAAAGCAGATCATTATTAATGATATTCAAAAATGGCGTTGCATTCCTAGCCAGCCCTAGAACGCCTGATTTGTAACCCCTCATTTTCTTTCTAATTGAATATATAATATATAATATGCCTATTGAAGTTTTTGTTTCTTTCCAAACCACGTGCGATGGTAGCCGCTCTGCGTCACCTTCTTAGTAAATCCTTGACACATCTGTAGCATTCTTTCGATGCATTGTGATGTCATCTACAACGATATGAGACATTTTACGGACAACACTAGATTGAGCTGAATTTTGAAGAGCTATATATGCACGATGAGGTAATAGGTCACGGCTATCCCATTTGGAATATGTTTCTCTTTTTATTTCTTTGGTTTGATGTAAAATGAGAGAATCGGGATGGCACTAACAACAAGCAGTAGAAAGAAAATTTTATTTGTTCAATCGCCTAACGTGCACGCCAAGTTATTGCATTCGACTGAATTCCTTGCTCAACAGTATGATTTGTTGCATTATACTCTTACTGACAAAATTGAATTTATTAAGTACCTCGGTGAACATCGGGGACATAATATTGTTGCAATTTATGGTGGGTTCCCTGCTTTTCATTCGATCGGGGGGCTTACGAGGGATATTGTTGAAAGCGATGCGTTCCCTAGAGACACGCTGAGGTGTATTGTGCTTTGTTCTCGTGGTTATAACGGGATTGACCTTGAGGCGTTAAGTCAATATGATATTCAGTTGTACAATTATCAGGATGCAGACGATCCGGTTATTGCCGCGGATTTCCAGTTGGATTTCCAGTTGGATCTGGTTGGTAACGATGTTGCAGATTGTACCTTGTGGCACGTCCTCGAAGGGTTCCGTAAATTTTCGTACCAACAGGAGATCCTGCGCGAAGAAGGCAACACTCTTGATACAAGAGCTATTATTGCTGAATATGATAATGTTAAGAGATTCGCTTTTGGTCACCGGTTGTCTAAAACATTAATATCTCAATCGCCAAGAGGTAAAAAATGTTTGATTTTGGGGCTAGGTTCCATTGGCAAACAAATTGGTCTTAAATTACAGAATGCTCTTGGATTACAAGTTCATTACTCAAAAAGATCTGAATCGCAAGAGATCAAACAAGAACTAGGTTGGGAATTCCATCAGTTTGGTAAAGATCTCTTGAAAAAAGAAACTTTGTATCAATTTCAAGTCATTGTAGTCGCATTACCTGGTAATGAACAAACTTTCCATTTGATCAACAAAGAATTCTTATCCCACTGTCATACTGAGGAACTGATCTTAGTTAACATTGGGAGAGGTACTATTGTTGACATGGATGTCATCACAGATTTGATTGAAAACAAGAAGTTAAGACACTTCGGTACTGATGTGTTCCACAATGAACCTATAGTTGAAGATTTGATAAGAGAGAACAAATTGCTTGTTACTGCTACTCCGCATATTGCTAGCGCTACAGATGACGTATTTTCTCAAGCTTGTGAACTAGCACTATATAATATCATTAATGCAACTTCAGATAATGCAGACGTCTTCACATCGTGTTCGAGAGTCATCTAAGAAAGGCTATATACAAAATATTTACATGTGTAAAATTTAACATAATAATTGACTCCTTCTCTGAAACAGATTCAATTATATGTCACTGTGTGGCTTTCGCACCTACAAAAAGGTTTTTTTCACTGTACTAATTTTGCCGTATCCTATTATCCTGCCATTATTCTCCAGGAAGAGCAAAAAGAATGCCATCAATTAGTCATAGAAATAACCCAAATTTCCAACATTTAGTACGCTTTGACACATCCTCATATTCATATATATACTCGTGTATATCTTAAGTTGTCCTCTAATCCTACATTCAGAGTTTATTTTGTCTAATAATAGTAGTATAATCAATTATGCTACCGAAACAAGATAAAGAAAAAAAGAGCGAGTACTTTACTCGTGAAACTATACAGCAAGAACCAGATGAGAGTATAATATATCCTTCTTCCCAAGAAGAAATTGCTACTCCTAATCACTATGAATGTGGAATATTTAGTAAATTAGCTTACTTCTCAAAGAAATTAGATGCCTTAGGTGTGGAAAGCACCGGTATCGATAGAATTCCACCATACGAACGTGGTTCTGAAAGCAAATTATTCCTGCACGTTGCAGGTTTATGGTTAAGTGCCACTGGTAGTCTATCATCTATGTCATCTTTCCTTTTGGGTCCTTTACTATTCGAATTAACTTTCAATGAAAGTTTGGTCTCTGGTATGGTCGGTATGGCTATCGGTTGTTTAGTGGCAGCCTATTGTTCAACCATGGGTCCACAATCCGGTTGTAGACAGATGGTCACTGCTAGATTCCTGTTCGGTTGGTGGTTCGTCAAGTTGGTCGCCTTAGCGGCCATTATCGGTGTCATGGGTTGGTCTGTTGTTAATTCTGTTGTTGGTGGTGAAATGTTGGCCGCTATTTCAGATGATAAAGTTCCAGTTTGGGTAGGTATTGTTATTGTAACATTATGCTCTTTCTTTGTTGCAGTATTTGGTATCAAGCAAGTTCTAAGAATTGAAACATACATAGCTGCCCCTGTCCTAACCACTTTTGTATTGTTGTACATCTCATCTAGTGATAAATACGATCGTATTCATGATTTTAAGAATACAGAGGTTGCTAACTCAACTATTAAGGGTAACTGGTTAAGTTTCTTCTCATTATGTTACAGTGTTACCGCTACTTGGGGTTCTATCACAGCCGATTATTATATCTTATTCCCAGAAAATACTAAACAATACAAAGTTTTCCTATTGACCCTTGCCGGTACATTAGTTCCAACTTTTTTCGTCGCTGTTTTAGGTGTTATACTTTCCTCAATTGCTGCTTCCTACAAGCCATGGAATGAGGAATATACTTCTCACGGTATGGGTGGTTTATTATGGGCTGGTTTCTCAAGATGGAACGGGTTTGGTAAATTCTGTGTCGTCATTTTAATTTTAAGTTTAATCTCAAACAATATTATCAACACATATTCTGCTGCATTCTCCATTCAATTATCAAGTGTATTCTGCGCCCGTGTCCCTCGTTGGTTCTGGTGTATTATCTGTACCATTGTCTACTTGGTCTGTGCGTTAGTCGGTAGAAACCATTTCAGTACTATCTTAGGTAATTTCTTACCTATGATCGGTTACTGGATCAGTATGTATTTCATATTACTACTGGAAGAAAATGTGATCTTCAGAAAGTATTTCTTACATCTATACACTAAGGAATTCCCAATAGATAAGCGTGAATATGATGCCTCTGTACACGCACAACCTACAAACATACATATATTGAAAAGAAAGCACATTGCCGCTCACAACAGATACAACTGGGATGAATGGGAAAACTACGAAGTGCTATCACACGGTTACGCTGCTGCTTTTGCATTCTGTTGTGGTATCGCTGGTGTCGTAGTCGGTATGGCACAAGCCTACTGGATCGGTCCAATTGCCCGTAAGTTTGGTGCGTTTGGTGGTGACATCGCTATGTGGTTAAGCATGGCTTTCTCCGGTCTAGTGTTCCCATTTGCAAGATACTACGAGTTGAAGAAGTTTGGCCGCTAAGGTATCCATCCACACATACATAAACATAAGCACATACGTTTTATCTAGTATATGTAATCATCCTAATAGATATACAATATATTTAGATATAGCCATATGGCACATCACCTCCAACGTAGACCTAAGATGCAAAAATCAGGGCACAAATTCACCGGGGAAAACTCACTGAAATAAAAAACAGCGTAGAAATTAGCCAATCACAGCACAGATATGCAGAAGCCCGACAAAATTCCTACCGGGTTTGCACTCCGTGAAACTTTATAGAAACACGCAAAGAGCGGTCATTGGTAAAATGTATGTGATTTCCTTTGAGTTTTACAGATTAATGTTAGGAACCATATATATAGGTGAATGTGTAGACAAATTGATATACGATTATTAAATTGTATTAACTTCTTAATTCATAAAACTTGCTTTGATTTATATTCAGTTCTTAATTTAAACGTGCAATTGAATTTGTTTACATTATATTAATATTCTCTTATTAAGAAATAAATAACGTTATTTTATCTGTGAAAAAACAAACCACGGTATTACAAATATAACAACTATAGAAACTTATAATATTAGTAAAATAAACTACTAGTTACAAGAACTAAACACAGAAAACTACATAATATACAAAATGCTATCACTACGTCAATCATCCATCAGATTTATGAGACCTGCCAGTAGAATGTTATCTACTTCAAGGATAATATTACAATCAAATAAACCAGCGGTAAACACAGCCAAGAATTTAGCTGAAGTTAACGGTGGGGACTCTTTAATCGGTCAAGGTGCCAAAGAAGGTACTGTTCCAACTGATTTAGATCAAGCTACCGGTTTAGAAAGATTAGAATTATTAGGTAAATTAGAAGGTATCGATGTTTTCGACACCAAGCCATTAGATGCCTCCAGAAAAGGTACTATGGCAGACCCAATCATCATCGAGTCCTACGATGACTATAGATACGTTGGTTGTACAGGTTCTCCTGCTGGAGCCCATACAATTATGTGGTTAAAACCAACTGTAAAACAAGTTGCAAGATGTTGGGAATGTGGTTCCGTCTACAAGATTAAACCAGTCGGCCTTCCAGACAGTGATGGTCACCACCATTAAGCCTTCCCTCCTGTGCTTCTGAAAATCTAAAAGCTTAAGCTTTCCCCTTTTTTCAATATTTATTTATCTATCACTCTCTCGACTATTCTTATTTTTATATTAATTGAAAAAATATATTTGATATTTTAAAACTTCAAGATCCAAGAATAATATCTCTTTCCCTTTCTATATATTGTATTACACAATGTCTTACTACACTATATATTTATTTATATATTCAAAATATGTCTAATGATGCTCTCTAATTTAATGATCTTTATTCATGTTACTATATTCTTAGATAATCTGAGCTAAATCCTCAAGAACCGATATCGCCATTTGGGGGACTGTTCAAATTTCTTGACGCTTATAAAAGACTACTTGCATCAGTACACCATTAAAACAAATCAGTACATTTTTATTAATTTAAACTAATTATTTTCAATGAACTTTTTCAAATTGGGTTTGCGTCCGTTGAAATTCAACACGCGAATTCGTATCGATGTGACAATTTCACTCTCAATTCTATTATTCACCTCTGCGATAGGGAAACTGAGTAGCAGTGTTTCAGCACCAAGTACCAGAGAGAATATTATTGATATAACAAACAAACTATCTTATATCTACAGTGTATAGTACGTATTGTTACTTAGAATTTTTTTAACTTCTAGAGAAATCTATAATCTATATATACAGTATGTGATAGAGTAATACGAGGAGAATTAGATGGATTGATTCAAGAGAGTTATAATAATTTATAAACCCAAGATATATGTTATTATTACCATATAGAAATAAAAAACTATGAATAATAAAGTTTATACTCCATGTATATACTATAAGAATCAAACTATATGAATACTTCCATATTAGAACCAATATATATGAACATTAGTTTACTAACAAATATACTAAATCAATGAAATTTGATTTACTTTCTGAAATAGTTAAAAATGCCAAAGAAGAGAGCTTCCAACGGTAGAAACAAGAAGGGTAGAGGTCACGTTAAACCAGTCAGATGTGTTAACTGTTCCAAGTCTATTCCAAAGGATAAGGCTATCAAGAGAATGGCTATCAGAAACATCGTTGAAGCCGCTGCTATCAGAGATTTATCCGAAGCTTCCGTCTACGCTGAATACGCTCTACCAAAGACTTACAACAAGTTACACTACTGTATCTCCTGTGCTATCCATGCCAGAATTGTCAGAGTTAGATCTAGAACCGACAGAAAGAACAGAGCTCCTCCACAAAGACCAAGATTTAACAAGGATAACAAGGTTTCTCCAGCTGATGCTGCCAAGAAAGCTTTATAAACTCATTTAATGTAGTATTATAATATCTATAACTTAAATCTGTATATGAAATAAAATAACATAATATAAAAAAACACCAAATCAATTGATATATATATATGTATATTGTATAATACAAAATTCGTATACTACGCTATTCGTGTGTGACGATTCATCACCTAATACGATAGGGGAGCTCGATCTTTTCATTTTTTTCTGGGAGATGAATGCAAAAATTTATTTTTGCCTCCCTTTAAGGTGGATGGAATTCAAGACAACAATGAAGGGTTAAAATAATAAACAATTCAGTTACAAAGAATTCAATAGAATTAGTTTATATAAGATCTCGATACAATTGGATTATATTCATAGAACAGTCTACTATAGTACCCACTTAAGAAGAAAGAACGAACTAAGCTGCAATTGCAATTAAGTTCCCTTTTCAATATCCCTTTGTGTGTCTGTCTGTGTCTGGTTTTCATATAAAGAAAGATAAAAATTAGGATTATATCAATTGATGTTAATTATAACATAAATTAACCCTTATAAATTACATTTTTAGCATTTTAAATTACATTCAATAATATGTCGAAAGATAATTTCAATTTCAAGTTCAGTCAATGTTTTGGTGACAAAGCTGACATCGTAGTCACAGAAGCTGACATCATAACTGCATCAGAATTCGATCATACTGGTAATTTCCTGGCCACAGGTGATAAAGGTGGTAGAGTTGTATTGTTTGAAAGAAGTGGTAATAAACATTGTGAATATAAGTTTCTAACAGAATTTCAAAGTCATGATGCTGAATTTGATTACCTAAAGTCTTTAGAAATAGAAGAAAAAATCAATCAGATTAAATGGTTAAAACCTATGCAAAGATCACATTTCTTATTAAGTACAAATGATAAGACTGTAAAACTTTGGAAAATTTACGAAAAAAATATTAAATTAGTCAGTGAGAACAATTTGTCTGAAGGTTACGATATAAAACAAAAGACTACTATAACAGGTAACGGATCCATGAAATCTGTATTGGCATTACAAAATTTGAAATTACCACAACTATCACAACATGATAAGATTATTGCTGCTACACCAAAGAAGATCTTTAGTAATGCACACACATATCACATCAATTCTATATCACCAAACTCTGATCAAGAAACATTTTTAAGTGCGGATGATTTAAGAATTAATCTCTGGAACTATAATTTACCAGAACAAAGTTTCAATATTGTTGATATTAAACCTGTCAATATGGAAGAATTAACCGAAGTGATAACAAGTGCAGAATTCCATCCTCAAGAATGTAATTTATTTATGTACTCATCATCAAAGGGTACAGTTAAATTATGTGATATGAGACAAAATGCATTATGTGATGAAAAACCAGTAATCTTTGAAGAATACACAAATCCAATTAATCATAATTTCTTTACTGAGATTACTTCATCTATTTCCGATATAAAATTCAGTCCGAATGGTAGATATATTGCATCAAGAGATTATTTGACCGTTAAACTTTGGGATATTAATATGAATAATAAACCATTGAAGACAATTAATATTCACGAACAACTGAAAGAAAGATTAAGTGATACTTATGAAAATGATGCAATTTTTGATAAATTTGAAGTTGAATTTAGTGGTGATAGTTCTAGTATTATGACAGGTTCATACAATAACAATTTTATGATTTATCCAAATGTAATTAAGACACCAAATGACAGTGCAGGCATAATTAAGACATTTGATGAAGAGACCACAGGTAATAGTCATCGCGGAGGTAGTAGTAGTAATAATAGAAGAAACTTAAGTCGTCATAGTAACAGTAGCAAGCATAAAAATAATGTATTTGATGATGTAGATATTATGGAGGATGACAATAACGACAATAATGAATTGAAGAGCGAGGAAGCGAATAATGAATCTGTTACAGATGAAATCGTATTACAAGCTGATAAGACTGCATTTAGAAACAAACAATATGGAACATTATCTCAAAGATCTTCAAGAAATAAAGAATGGGGTGATGAAATTGATTTCAAGAAGAGTATCTTACATTTCTCATGGCATCCAAGAGAAAATAGTATTGCAATTGCAGCTACTAATAATCTATTCATTTTCTCAGCATTGTAAAATTCAAAGGACAGTCATCCAATAAAACATTTATCAAAATAAATTATTAGCATAGCAAATTTCAATTTTTTAATTTTGATTTTTATTCACGACATATTATTATGTGAAGATAGATACAATTCATAACTAACTTTATCTTTATTTCTCTATTACTGTATATATTGATATCATAATAATAATAATTACATATATTTTAAACAATTAATACTACCTGTGATTATTAATAAAAGAAAGACATCAATTAAATTAAAAGGTTCTTTTTCAAAAGATATAAGTTTATATAAAACATCATTCTACTATTAGATAAAAGATATGGGAAAAATAAATAATATCATAGTTAGTTTAAAAAGATCAAATTCAATTGATCATAAAATAGGTTGAGTGGGGAAGAAGTACAAAATTTAGAATATTAATTAAGTATAAGGAGTTTAATCTTCATCATGGTTGATGTGTCTGTTAATGACTGGATTCCAGAATAAACTCTTGTCACCATCACCCCAGAAGAATGGCTTTGATCTGATATTCATGAATGAGTAATCTCTTGGCCAGTCCTTATCTGGAACATGGCCTAAATGTTCTCTGTGATCGTAATGTTCCTTTTCAACGAAGTAAGTGTTAACAGCAGTTAATAAAATAGCTGGACCAGCCACTAAGTATGAAATTTTTAACCAAAATTTGTATGTACTTTCACCATGGTCTTTAGTAGCCTTTAATGATTGCTTGAATGCAGCTTCAGCTGCCTTGTTTGGTGCACCAAAAGCCGGCTCGAGCAAATGAGCAGGTGCTGTTGCGTATCTTCTTATACTGTTTCTTAAAATAATATTGTTCATTGTGTGTTTGTATGTATGTGATTGACACCTAAATAAGTTGCGATCAGTTAAAAATAACGCAGGTTAAATATATATAAATTAGAAATAGGCCCCTTCTTGTTTCCAACTCTTTATATTTATTTGAGTATTTTCTTTATTTACGGCCTTTTCGCTCTTTGCCATTTTAGCATTTCAGAAAACGCCGATGGCCGTAGTTAATAATTTTACTCCGTGGTTCAAGCTGTAGTTTTATTGGCCGGGAATCACGTGTGGGAATAATTGTAGTCTGGCTAGTGTTGGTGTTGGTGTTTGTAGATAGTTTACATCTGAAGATCTTACAATAGTGGGAGAGTAGATACACTACTTTTAATAAAATTTTAAGTATGATTATACATTGAATTATATTACACCCACGCACCGCATATTTTGGGTGTATGTACAGTTTGAAATTGATGTAAAATTTTACATGGTTATAAATTGTATATTATTGTTATATTACTTATTAAGCAAAGTATGTATGCATATATAGTGAGAGCTATGTTTGCAATTAGGTCCTATTGTTTCTGTTGTTGTGTCCTCGTTGGTTAGGGTACCTGCTTGGTCTTTGCGTTTGATCGGATCCTGTGGTTTTGTGGTTCTTTGAATTTGCAGACCTGTTATTATTGTATGATGAGCTTGGATTAGACATGTTTCTATTGTTGTAGTTTTCATTTCCGCTAGCTGGTGCAGCAGATCTGTTAGTCTTCGCAAAGGTGTCGTAGCGAGATTTAACGTCCAATTCATGGATACATGAACCAGTTAATTGATTACCAATTGTAAACCATCCAGGACGAATATTATGATCTCTACCAAATATTTCCAACTTTCTGGCATGTGGATCTACTAGTCTTTCTATTATACCGTATAGTTCATCTGGTTTTCTACTGGTCTCTCTGGTGGTAGATACGATAATATCGATATCGATATGTTTGTTAACCCATGCTGGATTACCCTTAATCCCAACCAAAAGGTGTTCTTTTGAGTGATTCAACCAATGGCCTGTACGACCAGTGACAATTGTTCTACCAAGTTGATTTGTCTTTATCCAAGATATTTCATTTGTTACTTTATAGCCCCAGTTCGTTAATGATTCTTTACCCAGTTCGATGGCTCTACCAGTGACCCAAAGAAACAATACACCTTCATCCTGCAATTGATCTAGTGGCAACTCCAGCAGTTCAATATCATTACAGGTTCCGTATGGTAGATTCATATGGATGTTCCATGCTGGATCAGCAACAACTACCGAAAATTTACCTAAAATATTAAAATCAAATTTCCTTACATCACATCTAATCCATTGTGGAGGAAGTATTTTCTTAACCATAGCAGATGTACATGAACCGTGTGTATATAATGGAATGTTGTTAGCTTGTTGTTTGTTTTTACGTTTTGTTTCGGCGGAACTTTGCTCTAACAGAGATTCTGGCATATATTGTAGGTAATGAAGATATCTACATGTATTCAGTTTGTGACAGGTATCTAGATATGAACAATCCCCTAGTGATAAGTCTGTTTGTGCTTTTATATTAGGTACGTAATGGATATACGACTGAAGACAGCTGACCAGACCTGGTATATCATTTTCCAGTTTTGTTACTTTGGACCATTGAAGGGAAACAATCTTATTGTTGACAATGTAAAAAGCGTGTGCCAAGTTTTCTGTATGCTCTGGGTCCTGACAAACGGGTATATATGGACTGATACTTTCTGTGAATCTAGCTCTCTCTTTATTCAGTTGAAATGACATTGGTTCCTCTGAAAGTAAGTTGGTTAATTTGTTCCTTAGAAATTTAGGTAGCTGACTATTATTATATGTTAGTTCTGCGTTCTCTTTATCAAAATCAATTAATGACATAAGCTTACTAAGGTCTGACTTATCTTCTACCATTGTATCATCTGAATCGTTGTTGTCCTCTTGTTCCTCTTCCTTGGTTATTGGTTTCTTTGGTATGAATTGTTTGTAAAGCAAATCTAATAAGAATACATTGATAGAATTCAATAGATATGTCTCATCAGATAGTGAATTGGTTTCTTTGAATATTAAAGAATCAGGTGCTACTTCCTCTATTTCATGGATTCGATTCATAAAATCATCAAAGTGTAAACTAGGAAGACTAATGGAGTAAATGGCAAAAACGTCTCTTAGATGTCCATAGATGGGTACTTGTAAGATCTCTTTGTGATTCTCGATAAGGAAACTTAACAGCTCAAGGTCAATCATATTATGAGTATGGTTGATTTCTTATATTTCTTGCCGCTGTGCTTCTTTGATATGTTCATTCTCTTAAAATTATAAGATTTCTTTAAATCGCTTATTTTAATTTATTTTATTTTATTTGAACACATCGGAATTATACATTGATAAATAAAGCAAGAGTGATACAAATACGCAGTATCACTAATTGTGACTGGTCCATAAATAGATCCGTTCCTGAGTTTACAAGTCAGATCTATCTAAAAATGCTACGCTTCTCGAATACAGCTCACCACTCTTATTCTCGAAGCAAAAATAACTAGTATAAAATCAAACTTTGACGTAAGATTCTTAAATCACGTAAGTACACTTGGAACTTGTTAAAATAGTATGTTAAACTCTCTTAAAACACTATTCTTTTCATCAATATAACATACCACACTATAATGTTACAAATTTGTAACTTCGTGCTTCACGATATTATAAATTATTAAATGTTTAAAACAAGATAAAAACATAAAACATTAAATTATGTAACTAAACCTATACAAACCCAACCAAAGAGTTGGGTAAATAGCCACTAACAATGTCCTCTACTTTTACTAGTGACAAGAAAACTACTGAGAATCAGTCGTTATTTGAATTTGGCTCTACATACTCGCCTAGGGTGTCATATCATTTTAACCCTAAAGTATCTAACTATCATTATGGTGTTAGACATCCCATGAAACCATTCCGTTTGATGCTGACGGACCATCTAGTATCAGGATATGGGTTACATAAAATAATGGATCTATACGAAACGCGACCTGCCACTTCTAAGGAGATGTCAGAATTCCATACTGAGGATTATCTCGAATTTCTTTCAAAAGTGACTTCAGAGAATATAAGTAAGATGCCAAGAGGTACGTTTGAAAAATTTAATATTGGTGATGACTGTCCAATTTTCCAAAACGTGTATGATTATTGTGCTTTGTATGCAGGTGCCTCATTGGATGCCTCAAGAAAACTAATCAATGGGCAAACTGATATTGCCATCAATTGGTCTGGTGGTTTACATCACGCTAAGAAGTCAAATCCTTCAGGTTTTTGTTACATTAATGATATTGTACTATCGATAATAAATTTGTTGAGGTATCATCCAAGGGTATTGTATATTGATATAGATTTACATCATGGTGATGGTGTACAAGATGCATTTTACACAACTGATAGAGTTTATACGATATCATTCCATAAATATAATGGTGAGTTCTTTCCAGGCACAGGTGATTTGGATGAAATTGGTTGTGCAACAGGTAAAAACTTTGCAATGAACGTGCCATTACAAGATGGTATTGATGATGATTCATATATTAACCTATTCAAATCTATTATTGACCCACTGATTACTTCCTTTAAACCAACAGTGATTATTCAACAATGTGGTGCAGATTCTCTGGGGCATGATAGGTTAGGTTGTTTCAATTTGAACATTAAAGCCCATGGTGAGTGTGTAAAATTTGTTAAATCATTTGGTATTCCAATGTTAGTTGTAGGTGGTGGTGGATATACACCAAGAAATGTTTCCCGTCTTTGGGCATATGAAACGGGTTTATTAAACGATGTAATATTACCAAATGAACTACCGGATGGACTACCGTTTAATGAAGCTTTCGGACCAGATTATACTTTATACCCTGTATTGGATGATTTGTATGAAAATAAAAATTCGAAGAAATATTTAGAAGATCTAAGAATACGATGTCTAGAAAGCATAGGATATTTGCAAGGTGCACCAAGTGTTAGAATGGATGCAGAAATAATACCGACAAATGACATTTCTGGTTTAACAGAAGATGAGGAGGATCAAATTAAAGAATTGAATGAAGAAAGCGAACCTTGGAGATTGCAGAAAATAGAGAAAGAAAATTCAAAAGTTCGGGAATTAATGTAATGTACCTATAGATATGTATGTGTATGTAATATTATTACAATTAGTATAATTATTATAATGATTATTTTTAGGCGTTACTGTTAGATAGTTCATCGTTTGTGTTTGTTTCATGTAGTGAAACAAATATATAACTAAAATATCAAAAAGTTTCTGAGAAATATTTTAGTGGTAAAATTGTTATACAAATAATAATTTGATGACAATTTTTGTAAAATTAAGGTTACAGTTGACAGCATAGTTACAAATCTAGGAGTAATATAATTTACTTACATTATATATAAAATATTGGTATACTGTAGAGTGTGTGTATCTTTTCAGAAGTATATATTTAGATTCGCCTACAACTTAATAGTAGCCATACTGAATGAGTTACCAGAGGAAATCGTTTTTACAAGTTAAACGATAGTATAAATGATCGGTAACGCAAATACAAACATAGTGAATATTCATAATCTAAGAGAAGTTACAAAATTATTAGCATTTCTTCTAATTTTAAACCTTGTATACAGGTTACGCACTTACAGAATATTCATCAGGATATTCTTGTGGTTTTTAAATTATCCAAATGGCAATGCTAACGAAATATTATGGTGGCAACATATCTCATTTCTGGAGAGCTTGATATGGAAATTTATAGATTATACAGATTTAAACTAAAAAAATGTATATTTTGATTAAATGATATTTTACATGTATAATAAATGTTTAGATACTATACTTATATTTCAGTGTTTAATTCAACACCACCGATAGACCAGATTTCATTTTCATCTTCGAATCTATCACTGAACATTGTTTCAGCATCACCACCAGCGGTAATTCTTTCTCTTTCGACATTGGCAAGTCTCTTAGCGACTCTCTTGGTGTAATCACCAATTGATCTCATTTGAACAGATGTGCCGACAATGTTATCAATCTCAGTCTTACCTTCAGAGAACTTAGCAAACCATTCATTGAATGTGTCCATTTCGATTTCATCAACTAACCTAAAAATACTTAGATACGCCTTTTCAGCAGCTAACTTAATTGGAATAATTGGATCACGTAAACAAGAGAACACAGATAACGCGATTGAATCGAAATATGGTTTAATACATTCCTCAAACTTAAATCTAGCTAACGTTCTGGTAACAACTAAAGATAATCTTCTAGCATCAGTTGAGTTTGAAACTGGTTGTAGCATACTCTTAGATAAAGATTGGATCAATTGTTTAATATTTTCGTCACCTACAGATAATGGTTCAGAAGTTTCAATCTTAGAAAAAGGAGACTTGATTTCTTGTTCAAGTAATAGCATCTTACCAGAAGCAATAATACCATTTTCAGAGAAGTATGCATTTGGAGATTCAATGGTGCCTGAAATGTACTCTACAAATTTATCGATCATCTCCGCGTTTATAATATGACCTGGTGCATCCTTTAAAAATGAATTCAAGGTTAGGATAGCGAATTTACCTGAGTTACCGTCTTGGTCTATGTTTAATACCTTTTCAGTTAAGATATTCTTGGCCTCTTCATCGGATAAAATTTCAGACAAGGAACCAATTAATCTTGCGTAAGCAACAGCTAATTTATCGTTGCTTACTAACATTTCTTCTTCAACTAAATTAACAATACTTCTTTTGGACATTTCGTTTAACTTGGTACCAGCCTTACTGACAACCTCTAATAATGCCTTCAACATGGCAGTCTTAACACCTTCGTCAGAAGATTGTTTCGCACCACCAACTAATTCAATAACTAATGGATCGATACGTGGTTGATATTCAATCAATGCACCAAGAGCTTTGGCAGCACGTAAACGTAAAGTTTCGTTTGTTGGATCAGATAATGACTTTACAAAAGTTCTTTGTAACTGAGGAATAAATGGTCTTAAGAATTGTGGAATCTTAACAAATAAGATATTTAGTGCAAAAAGAATAGCAGCCTTGATATCACTGTTGAATCTCTCACCGACAACACGAATTAATGGACCGGTAATGACACTAACAAATGGTTTCAAGTTCGCAGCAGGAGTCTTAGATACGATATCGGCAATAGCTAAAGCTGAAGCTTCACGTTCATCATTAGAACCATACATCAAACCATGTAAAAAGATTGGCAAGATACAGTTTGGACCTCTTGGTAATTCGAAGGCGGCCAAATTTTCTCCTTGAGTACCAACCAATTGAAGACTTTGCTTTGCAGGTTTAACTAATTTTTCTAACATTGGTTTGTCTTGCTTCTTGATTAAAGTAGTTAAAGCTTCAAAGTTACCCTTCACAATTCTTGGATCTTCATCGTCTAACGATAAAATGGCGTTAGAAACAAAATCTGGGATGTATATGTCAAAATCTAAGGTTGTGTTTTCGAAGAAAGTTGGAAGACGTTCTAAGATAACAGCACGTTTCTTATGATCATCATGTTTTAATAGAAACATGATTTGTTGCAACAATGGATGTAAACCTTCCTCGTCGGAAACAGAAAGGAAAATTTTATCTAAAGAAGCTTCAAGAGCAGAAGTTTGCTCATCGGAAGTGCTTGAAATTAAAGAATCCACTAAAGCGTTAATGATAGTTGATAGACGTTTGTACAGAGATGGACCAGCAACTTCGGCTAATGAACCTAATGCAGAAGCTCTGAATGCATCGATTGGAGGAGCCAACAAAGTTGGAATTAAGATTGGGAAAATAACCTCTGATTTAGTAAACATGATATCTTGTAAACCTAATAAAGCGAATTCAGAATTATTGGATGATTCTAAGACATGCAACATATATGGTAAGATTTCATCAATAGCAACCTTTCCGACAATGTTTTGGTATGAATCAAATGCACCCGCGGCAGATTGTCTAACAGATTCATCTCCGTCGATTAAAGTAACACGAAGAATCTTAACAATAATTTCTTGGAAATCTTCCAGAGCTTCAGCAGATGATGATTCTACTAATTCGTTCAATGCAATACATACACCTTGTCTTGATTCTGGATTACTGGACTCTTCTAGAGATTCAAGTAATGTTGGAAGCAATTGTGAAAGTGCATTACTACCGACACGACGAACCAGATCACCTAAAGTTTGGGCAGCAATATTACGTAATACTCTGGATGAAGAAGCTAGATTTGTGACAATCATACTTGTTAAAGTAGGTAAGATTTCCTTGACAGCACGAGGAGTATTTGGAACTAAAGCCTTCCATATATCGACAGTGGAAGCACGAACAATACCAGAGCTATCGTTTCTACAAACGAATAGGGCAGATAAGATTCTGTCACGTCTTTCTTGACCTAATACTTCAACCAATTTGTTAGCAAATTCACTACTATGATCACCTTCGTCTTCAGCGAATTCGTTTCTAGAAGAGATACCAGTAACTTGGAATAATAACTCACCAGATAATTGAACAGAAGATAAACGAATACGTTCATTTTCAGTAAACATACCTTTTTCTAACTCAGGTAATAATAGATCAATAGCTTTAGTAGCGTATTTCTTCACAATTAATTTACCAGCCTTCAATGCAGTATCTTGAATACTTTCATCAGTATCAGCTAAACCACTAAGGATTGGTTGAATAATTTGATTAATATAAGGAGCAAATTGAGCACCAAAACATATTGGGATAAATAATAGTAATGGCATGAAACCTTCTCTAACATAAGAACGGTAGCTGGAAACACCAGCAAGAATAGTAGGTAATAATTCATCCAATTTAGATAAACCTAAACCACTAATAACTTCTGCTAACGCTTGGGCAGAACCAAGACGATCACCGGACTTAGTTTCATCACCTAAAGTATCCATTAAACGTGGAATCAATGTTGGGAATTGTTCTTCACCTAATCTCTCAACCAAGGCACCTAGTGCACGGGCCGCAGTAGCTCTTGTGTTTGGAACTGGATCAACCATTGCAATCTCAACCTCATCAACCAATTGTTGTAAATAAGGAATTAAATCCTTAACGTCAACTAAAATTGCCATATTACCGACAATCTTACATGCCTTTCTCTTGGTATTTGCAGATCTTTCATGCATACCACGATGAATAACGTGAATAATTAATGCTAGAGATGGACCATCGATATAATGAACGAATTGAGTATTGATTAAAGCGTCTAAAGCATTTTCGGTATATTTGGTTGGATCACCAATAGCCTTGATTAGAGTTGGAACTAACTTTTGGATTTCTGGGTTTCTAATAACTTCACCGAAACGGTTTAGCGATTCATCGGCAGCTTTACGTACCTCTTTATGAGAATCATTTAGGACACCAACAATTTCAGGAACAATAGTGGACAAAGAAGCAGATAATTGAGTTGGATCTAGATAAGCCATGTTACCTAATAATTCAACAGAACCTCTCTTGGTTCTCCAAGATATTTCATCAAGATTGGAAACGGCAACAGGAATTAATTTCAAGACACCGTAACTTGTGGTATAGGCCATAATTGACTTGGTGGCTTCGGCAGTAGCATTACGAACTTCTGGAACAGCGTCACCTAAGTTTTTCAAAATATTTGGTAATACCTCAATAACATATGGCTCGAAAAATTTCTTTAAAGACTTTGATAAGTATTCAAATGCATAGGCAACAGATTCACGACGTTGTGCGTCCTTCTTGTCTTCAGAAGCTTCAATCAGATTACGGATTATATCAAACTCAGATAGAGCAGAAATACCGTAACCTTTAACTAAACCAGCGATACCCCAAGCAGAACCCTTACGGACCGCAAGTGGTACAGATGGGTCTAATAACTTACCCATTAGTGAGTTAATGTAACCACCTGTCTTAGTTCTGAATTGGAATACTAATGGTGCAATACATTCGGCAATAGCTTGTTGAACATCATTTGATGGTGTATCTAAAGAGGCCAATAATCTATCAATAATTGTATTTAGTCTTTCATCATTTCCTTGTAAATGTCTAGCTAATGTACCATATAGGATAATGACATTTTCTTTGATTGATGCCCCAATCTTCGAGGTCAAAGCATTTTCAAAAATTGGAATTAATTCCTCGGAATGTGTAGCACCATGTAATGTAATGATTTCAATACCAGCTTCCTTCATTTCTTGACGAACAAGGGATTCCCTGTCTCCTAGAGGGCCATCTTCGATTAAGAATCTGACCAAATCAACGACATAAGTATCATCATCCGTTAAACACTCAGCAAGTTCTTTTAAGGCAATTGACATGGTACTTCTTTCTTGCCATGGGTCCTTACGATCGGAAGCTGGGATAGCAACCAAACCAAATTCATCGATAATAGCGTCTAGAGGGGTTGCTTTCTCTTTGTAGAATTCAGTAAGCATATTTAAAGAATGCATTAGAGAGCCAGGTTTTTCCTTTTCTAAATGAGTGGCGGCAGCAGTGAATGCACGAGCTGTGAACAGACGTAAACCACTATCATCTTGGTTAAACAATAACAATAAAGATTCTAAAAGCTCTTGGCTGATAGTAAATTTACTCATTTCCCATATGAAATTGGCAGTTTCACAGTTCAATTTGTCCGAATCATATTTACAGATAAAAACTTCAGGTGAATATTTCATAAAAGATTCTAAATCGAATTCATTGTCCAAAATTTCTAGAATAGTTGCACGAACAAATGGATTTGGTGATAATAAATGGTTTAATATTATTGAAAAATCCTCATCAGTAGGAGCAACAGAAATGCTCTGACATAACGCATTGAAACAATCTTTGGCAATTTTTGCCTTGGAAGCTAAACCTAATAATGATAATAAGACATTAATAATTTGTGCTCTTGGGATAGATGGGTCTTCAAACACTTCAGCATGTACAGAGATGATTTCCATTGCTAACATTAGATGTTCTTCTTCCTTATCTTCTTCCACAAATTCAGTTCTGGCAACTGGTTTGTCAGCATTCTTCAAAGCAACTCTTTTACCCTCCTCCAAAACGTTAATTAATAGTGGTAGTAAATATGCTAAACTGACTGAGTCTAAGGCATTTTGGTTAGATATAAACTTAAGTCTAAACAAAACTCTTGACAATAAATCGTCTACTGGTTCTTCAGTAAAGTTCTCTGGAATGTTGCTTACATTGTAAATACGAAGAATTGCTAGACCTAAAAATAACCTCATAGCACCGACTCTGTCAGATATGATTTTTGATAAATCTAAGAATGCATTGATAGCAGTTGCACCAATTAATCTGTGAGAGTTCTCCGTTCTACATAGTGTTAGTAACGATGATACTGCGTTAGGGAACCAGATACTCGTACCGTTGTCTACTAAATTAGCATGTTCTCTCAAATAATTGATTGTTTTAATACCATTATTTAAACGAGAAATAATTTCGTTAATATCAAATCTGATGACGGATTCCTTGGATAACTGTTCATCTACAAGTTCCTTTTCTTCTTTGGTATATTTCTTTGGAGCTTTACTAGCTTGTTGTTTTCTAACACTTTGTTCCCATTTTAATGTTTCAAAGTCCTTAGTATTTTTATTGTCTAATTGTTTAGCCATTTTCTTTTCTAAAACATCAAATATCATAGTACCTTCAACACCAGCCCAAATTTCGAAATCTTCTTCTTTATACTTTAATAGATCATCAACATTTAAGTTCGTTTCAATAGTCTCTGTAATTAATGGAGTAGCAACTTCAGGATTTATAAAACAGACATAAGCTGCAGATTTTAAAGCACAATCCTTCAAAGTTGAAGACGTTACTGAAGCATCATTAGTTATAGATTTGACTTTATCAATCACTTCAGAACAATGGTCCTTGATTAGAGCTGCTGGATCCATCTTAGTGTTCAAAACTAGACCAGCCCAGCCATTCTTAAGCTTGAATGGACTGTATTCTGAAATAACTAATTCTTCAATTAAAATTTTTTCTAGGATAGAATTATCGTCAATTGGTTGTGAAATCGCATTAAAGACTGGAATAATAAATTTGTATGAAATTGAATCATCTTCAGGATTCGTGCCCTCAGAAATTCTTTTTTCAAGTGCTTTGACTACACTTAAAGCGACAAGCTCAGGTTCTTTTAAAAATAAACTGTTCAATAAGTTAACTGAATTTAAACGTTCAGAGGATGAAAGGGTTCTTGATAGGGTGATCATGACAAAAGATTCACCGAATGATGATTCCTTTGGCAGATTCCTTATAATGTCACTAACTTTCTTTTGTAAATAGGACAAATCTGTTGAATAAATATAGGCAACATATTGGATACAAGCATATAAGCTGTGGTGATCGTTTTTTTGATCATGGGACAAGGTGTCCTTCACGAATTCTAACGATTCACTTTCAAAAGTCTCTAAAACAGTATTTGAAGCGTATTGAGAATTAGATAGGAAGGAAGAAAACCAAATCTTTTTCAGGTTTGTTTTCTTGTTAGCTAATCCTGCAGTAATCACCTTATTTATATCATCTGTAGCACTTTCTAGATAAAGGAAATGAAGAAAAAATGCATTTAACATATCATTTAACGCTAACTCGTTGACTTCCTTGGACACATATGGATGTAACCCGTTAACTACTGCTAAAGAACCTTCTTGAGATACTAATGGAACCTTAGATAAAAGTTTTGCAGCAAGAGCTTTATAATCTGCATTTAGGTTTGACTTTATATTTTTGAAAATTTCATTTATAACATTCATAATATCATCAGAGGAGATCAGATCACTGTTTAAGGACGAAAATAAAGAGACAACTGAATTTACAGCTGCATCTCTAGTTGTTACTTTGGAACTTTTGAAAGATGAGAATGTTTGGGTCATAATCTTTGATGTTACAAAAATGTTCAACAGATTTATTTCAGAATTATTGATACCTGAGTAAATTTCTGCAGCGGTTGTGAATCCAATTTCTGGAGATCTTAAATTCGCTTTTTCCATATTTGGAACAAAATGGGTCTTGAATATATCCTCTGTTACAAACTCTTCCAAGAATGGACTTAAAGAAATTTCTAAACAGAAAGGGGATGGTGGAAGCTTTGCTAAGATTAGTTCTTTTCCAATTAATTCACAATATTTTTCCAAGTATTTCTCTTTAAGTAGGTTATGGAAACCTGGTAGGGTAGATAATAATTGAATACTACTTTGAGTGAAAGCACCCATAAGAACTACAACACCTGTCATTGGAAGTTTGGCCCTAGTGAATTTTTCAATTAAAAACTTGATAATGCTGTCAGCATAGGAAATAGTATCATCCTTTTGTTTAAATATTCTAGTTAACGTTTTAGTAGTTGATTGTAGAACACTTTGGCGAACTCTACTTCTATGTTGGTTTCTCTGTTCTAGAGATTTCTTGCTGTTTTCTTGGTTGTCAAGAACTGTTTCTATGCCGTATGTGGTAAAGCAGTGTGCCTGTAATAATTTTTCGTAGTTAGATTCAAAACGTTCTTTATCTTCAGCGATGTAGGCTATAAATTCATTGACCCATTCTAATAGATTCAAATAATCGACGAAAGCTCTAGTACCTGGAGAGTTGGAGACTTGGTCTAATATAAAGCTAGTGTATTTTTCTAGTAATCTTGGCTCTAAGTTTAAAATATCTCTGAAAATAGATAAAACTAGATCTTTAGATTTTAAATCTGTGTAAAATGTGTAAGTTTTTAATAAAATTACAGATATTTGACCTAATTGAGGGGCTTCTAATGTCTCTTTCTTGACCAAACTTTGTAAGTCATGCAAAAATGAAACTCTAACTGCGACGGATGAATTGTTACAGTGTCTTTCCATCAATGGGGACAATTCCTCCCAAGTTGTATCGGAAGTCATGGTTACGCCTTTAGTTAAATAAAATAAACTATTAGAGCTTTTGTCTCTTTAAATATTGCTTCTAAACTCGAGATGATCGTCTTTCTACAGTATTTCAACTGAAATATTATATTCGGACACTACAATCAAAAAAATTTTCACCGTCCAGGATGACTTTACTGTTAATTATATTGTAGCTAATACATATTAGTGAAGAAATTACTAAATTACAGCTGGAATATATACTTTAAGTCGAACTAAAAATAATATTTTAGGTTATTTAATAATTTATATTGAGATTTTGAAGGAAGCTGGTAATATTTTCGCCTTTTATATAATTTTTTGAGACATAATCATATTTAAATGTAGTTAACCATGATATCTGTTGTAGAAGCATATTACCACTTCTGGAATGGTGTCCAAACATCTGATACCTTCTAATTCTTGTCTAAAATAAAACAGTAAGGAAATTGTCCCATAACTATACAGGCATGTTGAAGCAAAATTGCAATATTTTTACCTAGAGGTAAAAGTGCCTGTTCTTCGGAACCGATTTTATAAGACTTTAGGATACCATGTTCCTGAGACACTCTATCAACGTACCAATCAATCCTGTATGGTTGTTCTTGAAAAATAGCATCTATATCAACACATAGCCCATTCCCTTTATCAGCAGAATTTTCTTTAGTTAATGTCATCACACCAGTGTTGGTTAGAATTTCATTTCTACTTTTGTAAGAAGACAAAACAGTTCCTAGTACGTAACCAGAGATCTCATAGTTATTAATGCATCCAGTTGAAAGTTGTTGAAGATCATATAGACAATAATTACCACAATGGATTTCTTAAGTGCCCACTAACTTAGTTTTAATGTACTTAATCAGTACGGGTTCATCTCTAATTCTCAAGGAATTGGAATTTGGTGTAGCACCTACTGATAAAACTAGCTTACCTGAGTCAAATAATATGAAACTATTGTCTACCAAAATTGCTGCCTCATTAACGGCAACTATTTCGTCCAATAATAATTTATTAGCAGCAATAATATTATTAACGGAATAGCTATGTCCAGCATGTGCATAAAACCCATAAAGTTCAGCTACCTCAGAAACTTCACGGCACATTAATTTCTGTAACAATTCCGTAAGTTCATTAGAATTATAAAGAAAACCAGCTCGATGTGTTCACATGTCAATTTTAATAAATATTGGCCATTTCTTATTATTTGCTGCTCTTCCAAATTTAGCTAAGTTATCTAAATGTTCAATATTATCAACGAAAATTCTCAATAATTCTACCCTTTCAGATAAGCTATTTAACTTCTCTATTATACCAGGGACACGAGCTGGGAGACCAAATCATATATCCTTGACGTAGTTTGAATTCGTTATATCCTGATAATTCAATATTTCGGTTGCTTCTTTAACTGTTGAAACAATAATTGAATCAAAGGGTTCCTTTCTTATTCCTACCCCTAATTGTTTTAAAGTACCTTGAATAGTTTTATGGGTTTTAATATGAGCTCGGAACTTAATCTAATGGGCCGTTAAATTGCTCAATTCATCGACATTTTCCAACATATGCCTACAATTTTCATTAAATTTGTCTTCCACAATGACAAAACTAGGTGTTGGCAGTTCAGAAATATGTTTCCTTTTATAAAATGATAATATATCACTCATCTTGATATTGTAGGCTCTTTAATTCTCAATATAGACCTTAACCACTTCTTCTACTTTACTTCATTCTAATCTCAATATGTGAGTAAAAGGTTGTAAGTAATGTCATCTATAGGGAAAGTTATATCACTAAATTTTATTGTTTATATGGATTTATTAATCTTTTTTCAATTTTTTCGTATCATTTTAGTTAATCAAAACTATTTCAATGAAATTGTAAATTTTTATATCTTAAATGATAACAAAATGTAAAAAAAGAAAACAAAATACAATAATACACAAACTTGCTCGACTGAATATTTATAAATGATTCAGTTTCTTGTAACTTGTTATTTTAATTGAATATATTTTTATAAAAATACGTAGTTTACTTATTTGTTTTATGTTGTTATAGTCCTATTTCTTACTTGTCTTAATTTGAGAAACAGATTCTTTTCTTTCTGCCACCTTAGTTTTTGTTTTTGTTTTCATTTCATTTTCCATTTTGGACACTTCCTCAAGTAGTGACTTCTTAACATGTTTTAAACCCTTAGAAATTTCTAGGCAATCCAAACATCTTATAGTCATTTTTATATCATTTACTAAAACAGCAGTTTTATAGATAAATTTTATAATATAATCGACTGGTGGAAGTGCATTCGGAGAGGCAATGCACTCAAGTCTTAATATACTATAATCCTCATTCCAGAGTCCTTCTCTTGGTAACTTAACTCCAGTGCCAGCACCGAATGTTGAACTTGTAATGCTAGATCTACCAAGCAAACCTTGTGGTCTCCCAGGGCTATGAAGTGCTGAGTTTATCTTAAATAGTGGATCTATTGATTCATCATAATCTTCTTCAGCTTTTTGCACTTTCTTCTTCATTTTAGATAAGGAGGCCATCCCAAGACCGGAATCCATATAATCACTCAGTAGAGATTTGGATATCTTGGTCTTCGATGGAGCAGTATTTAATTGCTTCATGTTTTTGTCAAAATCTGCTTCAACCTCTTCTGCATTGGTTCTAGCGTCTACAATAGTGGATAAAGATGTTGTTTCAGGATTAGATTTAAACCTTTGGAAGTTAGGCTCTTCACCCTCATCTCCATCAAAATCACTATCTGTTTCACTGCTTGTTTCATCACTACTTATAGTCAAGTTTAGATTTAGATAATATTCAGGATCCTTTGCTATACTTGCATTCTTTAGTACATCTGTCTCAGAATAATCTGTACTTCTTTTATATTTATTTTTAGATTTATCAGTATCAATATCTTCATCCAAGTAGAGGGAAAATGGGTTGATTTCTCTACTCAAACTTGACTTTTTCTTAACACGAGGACTTAAAGCACCCATCGACAACTTCTGATCTTGAAAGTTTGGTTTCAGAGGGAAACTTAAAGAACCCAAAGATTCTCTACTCCCCCTAGAACCAAATGATACAATAGAATCTTTGTAGTGCGCGAAAGAACCAGTGCTAACGGCTCTACGAAAACCTTTATCTAACTCATCACTACCACTACTTTCGTGTGTGCTAACTGAATGAGTTCTACCTGATTTTTTTAGTAACTCATAATTCAAGAAACCGTTATCAATCTCAATTAAAGCTTTATGCAATTTTAGTAGCTCTTTATAACATTCACTACTGGCCAAGTATTGTTCTATCTTTGTCTCATCTGAATTAAAATATCTCTTAACTTGCAGTACAAATCCGTTTCTTAGAGAAGTACATGTAACAAAGAGACCTTCTTCTTTTCGGCCTAATATAGAATATAACATTTCTGAAATTAGACTATACAACAACGGAATCTCATACAATTTTGACATAAGCAATAAATCTAGAGCAACAGGTGCTAACAACCATTTGCTATTTGCTTGACCAGTATAGAAATATTCAGAAAGCGCTTTTATAGAACTAGTAGGCCATGGTAAATAAAGTGATCTAGGAATTAATAATGGTTCAAAGTCGTGACCAGCAATAGAGGATCTGCTTTCCATACTATCTGATTTAGATACTACAGAGAGTCTTGTCTTGTCTGAAAGTGTTGGTATTTTAGAGGAGCTGTTATCTCTTGATGAACTTTCCTTTCTGGAGTAGTATGGTTTAAATCGATTTATAGATGGAGAATGTATGCTAGAGTGCTTTTCACCGTTTATTTCCTCATTTTGCTCCAGTAGTGTTTCATCCAGATTAGAAGTATTATTCAATGATGAAGGTATATTTCTCCAATCCTGATTGCTACTTGCACTGACATAGGATGCTCTTCTTGATGAAAATGGGCTACCTCTATTAGAAGTACTAAAATTATAAATTGAAGCACTTGGTCTCATATTTGGAACTTTTGGAGTTGGGATATCCGGTACTGGTTCATTTGGAGAGTTAGTTCGAGGAGGTAAATTAACATTCAAAACTTCTAATCCAGATGCAGAAGAAATACTACCATGGCCTAGAGAAGGCAACGAGTTTCTCTTCCTTTCAGAAGAAGAACTAACATAAGAAACTGAGCTGCTTGTACTGCTAGGAGCATTGAAATAAGACTTCGAACCTTTATTATTGTTATTATTACATGTACTATTAATATTGTCACTATTAAACTTAACATTTAAACTTTGTATTGGATGTGAAGCACGGCGCTGTGAGTTTATTTTTGTATCTTCAATTTCATCGGATGGATTCATAACAATATCCATAAATGAAGATCTTCTTCTTTGTTGGCCATCCTTGGTAACTGCAGTCTCTTTCCTCAAACTACTTGGGTTATTTTCTTGAAAAGGGACTCTGAATACCATACCAGTAGAAGAACTAGTAGTAGATGTTGTACCTGTTCTTCTTATTGGATTGTTTTCACTTTTATTAGAAAATGTGTCATCATTGGGTGGAGGTGAAACAGGATCATTAATATCATATGATTCTTCCGGAGGTTGAAGATATGTTGTAGGGCCAAGCCTATTTTTTAATGGCGGTGGAAACTTCCCTCTATCCTTTTCAGGGTTTGAACTTTCTTCGGTATTACTTTCAAGTATTTGTGAGTTTATTTGTGATAATGTCTTTTGTGGCTCTGAATTAATCTTTTCGAGTTGGGTATATGATGAAGCTTTGCCAGAATGCCTGCTGATTGAAGAGCGGGTGGAGTCCCTAAAGTAATCCACCAAGTCTTGTCTAGAGCTAGCTCTTGAAGTCATTACAGATGACATTGATGCATTATTTACCAAAGTAGATCTTTTCATGTTAGTTTCACTCTCCAAGCAAATTTTAGAGTAACCTTGTGATAACAAGAAATCGAAATATCTGCCCCATCTTTGTCTAATCAAATACATTGGAACACCAACTATATCACCTTCACTGGTAACGAATTCGAAATCAGCGAATGAATCTCCATATATATCCAATGCATCTTTACCCAAAACCATTGCGTAAGGTGGGAATGCAGATCTAATCGATGTTAATTCGATAGAGGGAGCAATGTATCTAATATAACTTTCAAATTGTGATGTGACACTTGATGCATAACTGGAGCTTCTCAAAGGTTCTTCATTTTCAAACACTAATTGTTGTTGTATAGTATCTTCAAGATTTGTTTGGAAGGAATTTGTAGAATATAAACTTTGTTTTCTCTTTTGTAAGTTACTTGCGTGTGGTGGAGAGATGATTTTATTGAATGCGTTAATTAACGGTAACCCAAAGGATAATATGTGATCGAACTTTTGGACACTAGGTAAATGTCCATCGTCCTTGTTTGTACCTAATAGTAATGTTTGATGATGTGATTTCCATACAAACAATTTCCAGAACCGATGTTTATTAATATCTATATCTGAGCATACAATACTGACTCTTGTCCATCTACCTGATGTTATATCATAAACGAAACAGTAAAAGTTTGATGCTTTAAAATTTGGGTAAAACCCACCTATGATAATGTTATAACCAAAATACTGACCACTTGGGAACTGTAAATTAAATGATTCTCTTAATGTATCTACCGTTTGCAAATTATTATAAGCTAATCTCATACCTTTGGAATTTGACATTAATGGTAGAGTTGCCATTGGAGAAATGATTTTGTCTTTGTTAAATAAATCTTCTTTATTCTTCTTCCTCTTCTTTAAAGGATCATCTGATTCTATTTCTACCTGATTATTAGGTTTATATACAACTAATGCTGGTATCTTAGCTTCATTGTTTTCCACTAAAATTGTGAAATTTCTCTCTGCCGATAATGCAATTGGATCAGCATCAATATTTGTCTTTAAATGTAATGGCTCATTTGGTACTGCATCATCTTGCCAACAATTCTGCGATAAATTGTATACATCTATACTTATTACACTTTCATTAATATTATTAACACCACCTACAATAATTAGTTTTGTATCCCGTGTATCTACATTTTCGTTTTTAAGATGCATCGAATGGTTAAATCTTCTAGTAATCTTTGGGTCATTGCTAATAAGTTTCCATTTCTTAGTCCGTAGATCTAGTTTCCATAGTTCATTTGTTGCGATTAACTCATAACCACTCTGTGGTGATACGATTAACCCCCCGAATATATAAAGAGCTGAATCAAAATAACACATAGAGTGAAATATACGTCCTCTTAATGAACACTCGACCGAAGAACGTGACTTATCATGATCTAGTAAACCTGTCTCTAAGGAGTTTTCTGGGTGTTCTTCCACTCCTGTCTCCACATGGTACCATGTTCTTGAAACCAAGTCTAGGAAAAAAGTTTCCGAACTAATCCATTGTGTTAAGTTCTCAAAATCGATACGATTATCATTAATCTTTGAGAAATATATGATTAACTCTTTTTGTAACTGCAAAATATTAATATTCTCTATATCTAGCGGGACAGTTAAACCACCATGAACGAACAAATTTGATCTTGATAAATTCACCGCAGCACCTGTCCGGCACTCCAGAGCTAGCTTCTTCTTAGTATACTGGTTAAGTGAGGTATACTCCGGCGAATTGGGGAGATGTGGAGGCTTCAAATGATAGCATGTACATGAGGAAGGCTGTAATAATGTCATATTATATATGCAGTCTACTCCTTTGATACACTTTCCTTACAGCTATATATATTAAATAAGTGATGTGTAAGTTGCTTAATGGTGTAAATATAATCAATATAATTGTGAATCGGTTTGACCACACCTTGGTTGTAAAAGATTACGTTGTTGTGTTTTGAGATGACTTCTCCTGGCAAATCCCCTGAATGGATAATGTAGTTTTTTGACAGTTTTCTGCCTACTTTGATTTACTTAGATGGGCCCTATATTATGTATGAATGCGGGATAGGCTGATTTAATATAGAGAAAAAAACCTACAGATTTCACCGTAGAGAAATCCTCAAGTGAAAAATTCTAGTACTATGAGTGAAATATACGTGGAGACTGTCTTTGTATGCTTTTAAAGTTATATAAGTATACAGAGAATGTAATTATGTGAAGTACAACGGCTACAGTATTGTTGCTAACCAGGATAGACCTAATAAACATAATCCTAATGGGAAAATTTGAATGAATCCTCTGCTTTTTGTTACCAATGAAATAGAGGTCAATGACCATAGTAAACAAACCACAAGTGTAGCTAATTCTAATAGTGTATGTATTCTAATAGTCCAGTGTTTGTCACCACCGACTTTGAAAATGATAGGATATATGACATGTGTTAGAATAGCATTCATTACTTGTGGGAAGATACAGTAACCTGATAATGAAATGTACGTAATTAAGTTGACATTTTCGAAAGGCTTAGTTAATCTCATATGTAATGACATTATTATTAGTAGGACCCAACATAGAACGAAAAGACTTGAAAATAAAGCCTTGGCATGGGATACACAAAGTGAAAATGTAATAACGAACACAAGAGGAGCCCACAGGTCACAATTAGCCGATATATCTTCAATGTTACTTGATCCTGTCACCTGCTCTCTTTCAGAAGCTTCATCTGCAGATCCAGAGAGTAATTGTCTGGATGGGAAATGTGGATAGACAACTTTTTTTAATGTAGAGTTAATTTCCATTAAATCTCTCTTTAAAGTAGTGAAAATACTTTCATCTAAAGTACCTCTGGAGCTTGCAGTAGAATCTCCTATGACATCTGCTTCAAATGGGTTTGAAATATCCACAGATGTCATATTGTCTGGCTCGGTGTAACTTGTGTTATGTTGGCTAGTTGGTTGATCTGGTTCAATATAATCTGACATGGCTTCTTGACAATCTTGTTAAATGTGCAATACTAGTAAATACAGTACTATATATTATTCAATACTGTTTTAACTGCTGCTTTTGTATAAGCCCTTTCCCTATCTTTCCCTGTTAATGAATTTGAACTATTTGAAATTTCAAGATATTTACACTATATGAAATTATCATAAGAGACGACATATTACAAATAAGAATTATATGGGGGAGACACTAGGGCAAGATTGAATCGCATAGAAACCGTAATTCAAGGGGTTGACTTTGAGTATGGTATGGTATCACATATTCAACCATTTATAAATACATATGAAAGAATAATTTACGGAATTCCGTGTAAGATCATCCAAAATCGATCCTGTAGCTTTATTACTGAACTGTAACTTGTACTTAGACTCTTGTAACTGCTTTATATACGAATAAATAGAACCATAAATAGCACTACAATAAATCTAGGACCATTAAAGATCGTATCGGCTGTCCCTTGCTCTCATACTTCATGATTCGTACTTTCATTGCGAAATCCCATACTAAAAACATACCGCGTTAGAACGACAACGAAGCAAAAAAAAGATACACGAAAGTGAAAAATAAAAAATAGGAACTTGTATAACAGTTGATTCCATTTTACTACATACAGTTTGTTTTAATACTTGATTTATTGGCTTTAAAAAGAGCATAATAGATTGATCACTAGCATAATGAAGTTTTCTATTACCGCACAATTTCTTTTAGCCAGTTGTTTTGCCTGCATTGCAGTTGCTCACAACGTTTTAGTTCCACCTTATGGCCGTAGATGTTTCTTCGAAGCTTTAAACAAAGGTGATGAATTAGCTATCTCCTACCAATTCGGTGACAGAGATCCTCAATCCTACTCTCAACTATATGGTGATTTCGTCATCTACGGTGCTGACAGAAGTGAAGTTCTAGCATCTGAAAAATCTTCATCCCATGGTGAAGTTACCGTCACTGCTCCATACAAAGGTAAATACCAATTTTGTTTTGGTAACGAAGAAACTATTACCACCAAGGATGTTACTTTCAACATCCACGGTGTTGTTTATATTGATGTCGACGATGAAAATTCAAACACTTTAGATAGTGCTGTTAGAAAATTAGCTAAGTTAGTCCGTGAAGTCAAGGATGAACAAGGTTACATCGTCATCAGAGAAAGAACACATAGAAACACAGCTGAATCCACTAACGATCGTGTTAAATGGTGGTCCGTTTTCCAAGTCGGTGTCGTTGTTGCCAACTCAGTCTTTCAAATTTACTACTTAAAGAGATTCTTTGAAGTTACCTCTTTCGTATGATCTCTTAACAAAGAACCACTTCATCATTTAAATATCATAACGTGTGTATACATATATTTACCTATATATTTATTAATACACAATTTTCTAAGTAATATTTCTTATGGCTGTTGATCCTAATACGTGATCCAATTAATAGCTCAAGATTAAAATAGTAAAAATAACCTACGGAAGTGATAACATCTATGGATGGGTGCTTAATATTGCAATATAGGTTAAAATAGATAACATTTACAACTGTATTACTATATTCAAATGAAAAAATAAAATAAATGCCATCCCCAGGAATCGAACTTGGGTTTCAACAGCCACAATGTTGTGTACTTACCACTATACTAGGATGGCAAATTTATAGTTCTGTGAATATTTAAATTTCGATTCAAACAGATAGAGTAAAGTTTTGGAAACGAGCTCCAACAATTCTCAATTGAAGCGTAGAATACTTACATAAGTTAGTCACACCATTTACATCTGTGGTAAGCCAGCTTTAATTGCTTAACAGATGTAATTGAGTGAAAATGTCTTAGAAAGTAACTTCTAAAATCAAAGTAGCTTATTTTTTTATGGTACCTCGTAGTCTATAAGATTACAGCATGATCTGTGCTTGTGCACATTAAATGTATAATTTTAAAATGACAATTAAGTTTGTCTATGTTGAAATATAAAAATATTCAAGATTAGTTTGTAGATCTCTCAAATCAGCTATAAATATCCCAAACAATTAAGAAGTACGGAATACAAGAGTTTTTATTGCTTACTACTAAAAATTCTCACTCATATCTAAACTAGGTAGTCTATACAGTTTTATTAATAAACGCTATAATTTATGATATGCAACCACAAAAAAGACACAATACGCGAGTTTTTTATTTTAAATATTTAAAAGGCAACCATCTCTCAGGTACATTTCAGCGTTAAATTTCTTCTTTAATTTCTACCTTTTAAAATGATGGGCAGCTCCGGGTGGGTATACGGTCACTAATAGAATGAGTACATAATCTCAGTTTTCTATTTTCTAGAAAACAATTTGTATGGTTAGCCACAATATCATTTTACGTGTGCTTTTTTATGGAACTATTGTTCCTCGATCCAGGTCTTTTCTTTAAATAAAACTATTAGGCAAAGAGGAACATTATGGTCAAATCAGGGGACTACACTCTTTGCAGATCGAATACCTCCCTTGGTTCGTTGTCTGTGGCTGCCATATTTCCCTCAAGAAATGTGTGGTGAAAAATTTCAAAAATCTTCTTGTTTAGCCACCTCACAGACGACCAAACGGTTCACCAAGAACCCTCTCCATAAGGAGCTTATACGTCGTAACTATTTTAATAACATCACTTAAACAGCATCCTTTTTAGAAATGACCTTAAACGGTTCGATTTCCAATGCATCCATCAATCTCCCCACTTACTCGAAAAAACTTATATTAACCAACAGGCATATTTATTCAATAGATTTACCAGACTATCAGTAGTCAATTTTTTGTTCAGAGGATAAGGACAATCCAGAGAGATTATTAAGATCCGAAAGCACAATATGTGCGCTCCACTTATGAGAGTCCCAGTTTAACATTATTTAAGGTAATATCATTATATATCGACATCATAGAGGATAAGGACACCCATTAGAGGTTCTAAGTTCCAAAAGTACAATAGGTACGCTCCGTCAGTAGCGAGTCCCAGATTGTCATCTTTACCTGCCTTCAGTTTTGGTTTAATAGAATTTATGGCCGGCGTTATTATACCCCGTATCCATCTTAAGTAATGTGATCATGTTCGATACTCCAATTGAGCGAACTGATAATACAACTAGCTGGTGTTGAAGTTACAAAGAATTGAATAAACATGAAGTATTTCTAAGCGGCGAAAACTAGTGAAGTGCCAAAATGTTTGAAACATCGGTATTAACGATGTAGTCGTGGGCAGGTGTATCTCCAATGTGTTGAGGTGCTCTTTCCTGAGTGGCATGTGGACCTGATAATCCCATATCATAATTCAAACAACTAAAGAATAGCGGCATTATTGTGCTATTTACCTTTTCATTTCTCTTTTTAATTTATTATATATACATTATGCAGTAAGGCAGCTCTTTGCGGCGCTCCCTACCACTAATAAAGCAAATATTTAATTTTTTAACCTTCTTATCCCTGCAATTAGTAACTAATATTGCAGTTACAAATATCCTTCAAACATCGACTATTCTTGTAATTATATTACATGTTTAGTATCTTATAAGTTCTCCTTGTTCTTCTTATTCTTAGTTTTATCGGTTGATTCATTATTATTGCTTACCCAACATAAAATATTAGATACTTCAAAACTAAACTTCTAGCAAATATAGCTACAGTTATTAAAAAGCTTTGTATATACAGTAATCTATACAATTGTGTTTCAATTCCAAAACCTCTTTCTTTAAAGCCAGAATTAATTTTTCAAAAAATCACAATTCATTGGAGGGTTGGCCGAGTGGTCTAAGGCGGCAGACTTAAGATCTGTTGGACGGTGTCCGCGCGAGTTCGAACCTCGCATCCTTCATTATTTTTTTTCCTTGCATAATATTATTGTTATAATTATCAGATTTTAATATTTATTTTTATCTTTTACAATTTTTGTATTACGACTATTATTGTTGTATATGTTGATGGTTTAGTTGAAGTTATTGGCGCTGAAAGAGTTACAATTAGATTATCTCCATACGGTACATTCAACAAACAATAGTAAAAATAAAATTTGAACTTTATAATGAAATCTATACATTTTTATATCTAATTTGGAGACGTCAGATTTTTCAAAATTCCGAATTTGATCTCTTGGCCCAGTTGGTTAAGGCACGGTGCTAATAACGCCGGGATCAGCGGTTCGATCCCGCTAGAGATCATCTTTTTGGCTATTATTAAAACTTTAATTTAATAAGAGAGTGTATTATGAAGTTCAATTTACTATAATTTTTATTTTAGAATAACTTTTTATATATATGTATATATCAAAACATATGATTGATAAAAATTAAGAAGTATAAATATAAGAATATATATATATCAATCTATATATATTAGAGTTTCAACTAATCAACAGGATCCCAGCTGTCGATCTTCATTGTACCCTTATCGGCCAAGTTAGTATGTAACTTAAATGCGTTCTTTAACATATGTGGTTCGTGTAGACAGTTGTGCTTGGTAGCGTAATGCTCAGCTCTTTGTAAGTAGTCAGTTAACAGGTCTCTGTAATCTGGATGAGCACAGTTGTTAATAATTTCACGAGCTCTTTCTCTTGGGGATAGACCTCTTAAATCAGCTAGACCTTGGTCAGTGACTAAGATATCTAAGTCATGTTCTGTTTGATCCACATGGGTAGCAAATGGGACGATAGTAGAGATACCAGTTGGGTCAGTCTTTGTTGGTCTTGCGGATGGTGCGTGCATGATTGATAATTTAGCGTTTCTTAGGAAATCAGCGGAACCACCTAGACCGTTTAACATTCTTGAACCGTTGACGTTAGTAGAGTTAGCGTGAGCGTATATATCAACTTCAACTGGGGTGTTCATGGCGATGACACCTAAACGACGAATAATTTCTGGGTTGTTAGAGACAACTTGTGATCTTAAACATAGTCTATCTTTGAAGGAATCCCAGTTATTGAAGACTCTATCAAAACCGTTCTCAGTCATTCTAACGGATGTAGCGGTAGCGTAATCTAAGGAACCGTTTTCGAATAAGTCTAAGAATGAATCTTGTAGAACTTCAGTCCAGACATTCAAGTGCTTGAAGTTAGCACCTGCTAAACCTTCGATGACAGCGTTAGCAATGTTACCGATACCACTTTGCAGTGGATGTAAGTTTTCAGGTAATCTACCTTGCTTAACTTCATCTCTGAAGAATTGAACTAAATGAGAAGCAATTGCTTTAGACATGTCATCAGCTGGAGCGTTTGGTGGGACTATATCTCTTTGAGTGGATTCCACGATGGCGATGACTCTTTCTGGGTCTACTGGAATAGAGTCTATACCTGATTTTTGGTCAACTTTAGTGTATGGGTATGGTTGTCTGAAAGGTGGGTTAACAGGCATATCGATATCGTGAATACCTTCGAAGGAAGGTGTAGCTGTGTTAACTTCGATGATGACCTTGTCACTACAAGATATGAATTCTGGGGAACCACCGACGGAAGGACCTGGAACAATTGAACCATCTTCCTTAATTGCGGTAGCTTCAATGATAGAGTAATCCAAATATTTGTGAGGATCTGTTCTATCCTTAGTGTAGAAACCGTAAGTTAGATCCTGTGGGAACATGGAAAGATGCTTATCGAAGAACTTGATCTTACCTTGGTTGATAGCCTTAGCAATTGGCTTACCAACTTGATGAGGAGCTCTTCTGTTTATCATGTCGTAAGTAGCCCATAGTTCTTCTTCTGGACCAGCAGAGGCACCTACGAACAAGTTGAACTTCAACTTACCTTGTAAATTATTTTTTGCTACATGAGCTGCAATCGCTTCTGGAACGACCTTTGGTGTACCTACACCTGTGAAACCAGACCAACCTAAATTCTGACCATTTTTAAACAATGGTATTAGATCTTCTGCCCTTTTAACTTTGGCTAAGAATGGAGCGTATCTAACTCTTTCTTTCAATAGTTGTGATACGGTCATGTTGTGTATATATGGTTGGTTTATAATAAAAACAAAGATGGATGGATTATATATTCCTTTTTACAAATATTTTTTTTCTGTTCGTTAAACGATTAGTTTTTTTCCCTCTTTCTCACTGAGTATATCTACACAATATATATACATAAAATAATAAATTATCAAAGATTCAACAATATTAATGGTGCAACAAATCCCTTGGCTTAGTTGACAAAAAGTAGTAATACAAATCACAGAATACAAGCTCGACAATTCGTGCCATAAGCAATCATTTCCAACACAACAAACAACAGAAAGCTTTATGCCCACCAAATGCCTCCCAAGATGCGATGCATTCATTGGCCAGCGGGGTGCGTCCTCCTGCTTTCTTATACTGGCCCCTGTATAAAACATTCTCCGGTGCCGCGGAACCCCGAGACGGCCGCCAATCAAAGCGCAGTATCTGCCAACATTGGGGTAAACAGCCGCCCATTGAATGACAAAACAAGTCCAAGTCACACAATATAATACCGAGAAATATGATAATATTAAAGAAAAGAATGACTATTTATGTGCCGTATACGGCTGTTATAGAATATATACAGAGAAGGAGGCAATAAGTTTTTTTAGCCGCTCAGCAGAAGATCTCATTCCACAGCAGTTTCTTCAGATCTTTAGTCGTTAGGACGTTCTTGTAGTGGTCAAATTCGAAGAACGTAGTAGGGATAGACTCACCCTCAGGCTCATCGTTTGGATCATGGTATGATTTCAGGTATGGATGTCTTAATGCATCTGCGGCTGTGATTCTCTTGGCTGGGTCAAACACCAGCATACGTTGTAACAGGTCTAATCCCAAAGGGGTTGTTTCTGGGAATAGTTGTGCCCATGATGCTGGTTCGTAACTTGGTAACTGTGCAATATACTCTCTGGCACGTTGTGACTCTATGCATCGTAGATCCTCAGTGGTAGGAGATCCTAAAACACTGAAGATCAACATCAGTTGGTGGCGGTAATCCTTACCTGGGAATAGAGGTCTCTTGAGGAATAACTCTGCAAGGATACAACCACAGGACCAGACATCCATTGCTTTAGAGTATTTAGCTGCTGTTAGCATGACTTCTGGGGCTCTATACCATCTTGTGGCTACATATTCGGTCATACCACTGTTCTTGTTTTCTTCAACGTTCTCTGTACTACCGACAGTGGTGTCAATAATACGTGCTAGACCGAAATCACATACTTTTAGATCACAATTGGAGTTGATTAATAAGTTTGATGGTTTCAAGTCTCGATGGATCACATTGGAACCATGCAATACCTTGACTGCTCTCAATGTTTGGTATATGAAATACTGCATATGATCATCCGTTAGACGTTGGGTAGCGATCACTCTATGTAGATCTGTTTGCATTAGTTCTTGTATAATGTATACTTCGTTGAAGTTCTCGAATGAATCAGGTCGTTGAATATCAAATATCGAAATTATGTTCTCATGTTGGAAATGCTTAAGGATCTTGATCTCACGCAATGTTCTTAATGCAAACAATGGCTTATCAAATGGCTCTATCTTCTTAATTGCTATGATCTCACCAGTAGGTTTATGTACCGCAGAGCAAACAATACCATAGGCACCTTCACCTAACAGCGACTTCAACTGGAAATCACTGGAGATATTAAATACAATCTTCTTACCCATCGCAATATCAGGACTATTATTATTATCGATACTGTTTTGGTTATATAATATATCATACATCATAATCACTTCGTAACAAGCTTACCATACATTTTAACTTATATATATATATACACATATATGCAGATCAGTCACTCATCCTATCGTGTCAAATTATACATCATCGCGATGTGAACCTCATTAAAAATTTTCCCACAAATCTGAAACATTAACTATTTGTAACAGGCAAAAACATAAAAATATACATGCGCTGTTTTAGCTATTTCCTACTTAGTTATAAATTGAAACTTTCTTCGTTATTTCAAACTGTTTCATATATGCATTTTATTCACAAATATTTTACAAAGTCATTCTTGCAGCTATATATTATAACATAACCATATCAAGCTTAAACACATACTAGCGATGATTCAAGAACAAACATATAAATCATTTAACTATAATCTTGTTAATATAGTATCATTGCGAGACGCTTACACAGTAATATGGGCTTAGTTCTTTTCTTAAAATGCGCAACAAAAGTTAACAATGAGAAAACACTGATAATTTCTAAGGACAAAAAAATTGAAACAAGGAAACATATACAATTGTAACCTAAACACGTAGTTATTGAGTTTACATACTATCACAGTCATAGATATATATATACTCGCTTTTTGCTAACATTCAAATCTCACATTATCCAAAATGAGATTTGCTTCAATGATAGCATGGCGTGCAATCGCAATCCTACTTCTAGGGCAACTAACTCTGATACAATGTAACTTTGTTCCAAAGATTACAAAAACTAAGAGTGTTGGCATGCATTCATTTCAAGCTTTTGACGATTCTACCACTTTACTTAAATTGGATGACAGGAAAGTTCTGATAACTACTGATAACGGTGACAATTGGTCTCCTATTGATGAAATTAAGGACGAAGTTAGTGGATTCGCAATTGATGAATTCTATCCAAGAGATAGAGCTTACGTTATAACGAAGGACTCTAAAATAATTTACATAACTGAAGACCAAGGTAAATCTTGGAAGGACGTCAGTTTCGAATTACCCCAAATCAAAGGTAAATATAAAAGCTACGACTGTGAGGTGGTTTCACATCCAACTGAACCAAACGAATTATTATTATCGTGCAGAGTCTGTCATACCGTTCAACAAGATAAGAATTCCAAGAAACAAAACAATCATAAGAGATTCAACGAGGATAGTGCTATTAGTGGTGTCCTAGATGATATCCTGGGTGAATTTGATGATTTCTTGGGATCATCCACATCCATTTGTAGAATGATTACTTATAGATCTGATAACTTAGGTAAAAGTTTTAACATCATCAAATCCCCATTTGATAAACATATTTCGGAGGGTATCTTCACATTCGAAGGTACTACTTGTGCATATGCAAAGAAGAGTAAAGATTCAACTGTGGACGTAGGCGAGGTTAATTTAATTTGCCAATACCAACAAATGGCAAAAGTTAAAAGAATAAATAATCCATATAAAGTTATATCTCAATTATTCACCATCAAAGGAAACAATATTGCAAAGGTAGATTTCTTTAGAGATAAGACTATTAACTCAATTAAAGTATTAAATTCATACTTAATTATTTTTACCCAAGAAGATAAAATTAACGACTTCTCTAATAAGAAAATCTGGATCTCAAAGGATATGACTACATTCAAACAAGCTTATGTCCCAACTCAATTGAGATTTAACCATATAAGTGACCAAATTTACGAGGATACATTGGGAAGAATTATCTTACCTGTGTATAAAGTCGAAGAGGTCAAAGATGATAACAACAACAACAAGGATGAGGACGAAGACAACGACACTCCATTTAAGAAACATGCCCCTTTTAAGAGATACAATAAAGTGTTAATATCTGACTCCACAGGTTTAAAATTCTCAAAATATGATATAGATGAAACGGATGTCCAAGATTTCCGTTTTTTTCAAAACGTTGATTTCTTGAAGGGTACAATTATTAGTTCTTTCATATCTACGGGGGTTAACATCAATGATCAATCATCAAAGGAAAGAACTAATTTAGTACGTACTTCAATATCTTTTGATGGTGGTGTTACTTGGGGAAATTTAAGAGTAACTGACCCTGATAACTCACACAAATTCAAATGTGATATCAGTAACCCAGAAACTTGCTCAATAATATCTTTATTCTCCCTTGATGGATGGGAGTCTCCAAGTGCTGGTATATTAATAATAATGGGTGTTGTCTCCGATGGTTACTCATACAATTACAAAGATCAGCGCACGTTTATATCAAGAGATGGTGGTAAAACATGGCAAGTCGCTCTAGACTTCTCAGCATATACCGTCTCTGGTGATGGTGGTAATATTATTGTAGCTGTACCTTACGATGCCAATAATGATGGTGATCCAGCATCAGAAATTTATTTTTCTTTAGATCAAGGTAGAACCTGGGAAGAATATCAATTAGAGGAATCTGTATTCCCAGGCTATCTTATTAATACTACACCAGATGGCTCTGGTATTAACTTTTTATTAGAATGTCTTGCCGGTCCAGCTCATACTGGTGAAGACTATAATTTCCTATTATACACTATTGATTTCTCTGATGCATTTAATGGTCAGAAATGTAACGAAGATGACGTTGAGAAATTCTATTTAAATGACGGTAACTGTATTGGTGGTGCCAAGTACAGTTATAGAAGAAGAAAACAAAATTCTAAATGTCTAATGAGAAAGATTTACGATGATTTGGAATTTAAAGAAGAATCTTGTGAACAGTGTACTGATGCTGATTACGAATGTGCTTTTGAATTTTCCAAAGATGATAATGGTAAGTGTGTTCCTGATTATCAATTATTGAAGTTCTCAGGAATTTGTGGTAATGGTAAACCTACACACCAATCAATTAAACCAAGACAAAAGATCATCAACAACTTGTGTAAGAAGGAATTAAATATAGCTCCTGAAGAAATTTCCTGTAGTTCCTTACCAGATCCAGCAAAGAGTTCTGAGAAAATTACAGTAACTGAAAATAAAATAAACGGTAAAATTGAATTCTATCAATATTTTGATACTACAGAAGACGAATCTTTAATTATTGGTACTTCAAAATTTGAGTTCTACGTTTCTCATGATGGTGGCCAATCGTTAGAAAGAATTAACACTGATAATGAAAGAGTTGTCGAAATTGTTTACAATCCATATTCCAACACATCTGCTTATCTATTTACTGCAGGTGGTTCTATATATACTACTCACGATAGAGGTTATACATTTGACACTACTAAATTACCTCAAGCTCTTCAATTAGGTTTCCCATTAGACTTCCATGCAGATGATCCAAATACATTTATTTATTATGGTGGTAAGGACTGCGAAGCAATTTTAAGTCCCAAATGTCATGCTGTTGCTTACATTACAAGAGATGGAGGTAGAAACTTTGAAGAGTTACTAGATAATGCTTCTCACTGTGATTTCACAGGTTCAAAATACAAGTATGCATTCAATAAAGATATGATCATGTGTGAAGAAAGAAATATAAAAACTAATGAGAGGTCCTTAGTTTCTTCTACCGATGGCTTCCATGATGACAAGAAAGTCGTTTTTGAAAATATTATTGGTTATATGACATCTGGTGGGTTTACAATTGTTGCAGTATCCCATGGTAACAAAGAATTAAGAGCGTATGTTACGGTCGATGGTAGCGAATTTGCTGAAGCTAAATTACCACAAGATTTAGGTAATATAAAACAAGAAACATTTACTGTATTAGGCACCGATACAGGTTCAATCTTCCTTCACATGGCTACAAATATCAAAAATGATGAATCATATGGTGATTTATTAAAATCTAATTCCAATGGTACATCATTTGTCACATTACAAAAACTTGTTAACAGTGACAACTTCGGTCAAGTTGATTTTGAAAAGATTCAAGGTTTAGAAGGTATAATCTTACTAAACACTGTAGAAAATGCAGATTCGTTTGAAATGAACGAAGGTCAAAAGCAATTGAAGACTAAGATTACTTTTAATGATGGTGCAGACTGGTCTTATTTAAAACCTCCAGCCAGAGACTCCGCAGGTAAAAAATACAACTGTAACCCTAAGACTCCAGGAAAGTGCTCCTTAAATCTTCATGGTTATACTGAAAGAACCGATATTAGAGATACATTTTCTTCAGGTTCAGCGCATGGTATGATGATTGGTGTCGGTAGTGTTGGTGAACATTTACTTACCTTCAAGGAATGTTCTACATTTTTAACAATCGATGGTGGTGAAACATGGACTGAAGTTAAACAAGGCCCACACCAATGGGAATTTGGTGATCATGGTGGTATTCTAGTCTTAGCACCGGATAAGATATTAACAGATACATTATCCTATTCTTTAGATTCGGGTAAAACTTGGAGTGATTACAAATTCACTGAAGAATCAATTGTAATCCGCGATTTAGTCACTATTCCCCAAGATTCCGCCTTAAGATTCTTACTTATCGGTGAATCTAATAATGTAAATGGTGCATCTACCACTATTTACGCTCTAGATTTTAGCGGTATTTTCGAGAGGCAATGTAATTTTGAAATCAATAATAACAAAAATGATGATTTTGCGTACGTTTCTATTTCTCCTTCTGAAACTGAGTGCCTATTTGGTCATCAAGAAGAGTATCTAAAGAAAACACGTAACACTTGTTTTGTTGGTAATATCCCTCTATCCGAATTTTCTAGAGTTGTCAAGAATTGTGCTTGTAACAGAAAAGATTTTGAATGTGACTACAATTATTACAAGGCGAATGATGGTACGTGTAAACTTGTTGAAGGTTTATCACCAGCACCAGAAACTGATATTTGCAAGAAGAACCCAGAATCAATAGAATTTTCAGAGCCTACTGGCTACCGAAAGATTCCTTTATCTACATGTGAAGGTGGTCTAAAGTTAGACATATCCTCCGATACATATCCATGTCCAGGCAAGGAAGTTGAATTTAGTGATAAATACGGTATTAAGGGCAGATCATTCTTCTTAATTTTCTTCATTCCATTCCTTTTATTTAGCGGATTGCTATACTTTATTTACGATCAAGGTATTAGAAGAAACGGAGGCTTTTCAAGATTTGGCGAGATTAGATTAGGCGACGATCAATTGATTGAAAATAATAAAACAGATAAAATAATCAACTCAATCGTCCAGTTTGGTGTAGTAGCGTATTCTGGGATGTTCTCAGTATTTCAATTAACTAAACGTGCATCTCGTGGACTATTTGAAAGATTCAGCGGCCGTTTTTCTACTAGAAGAGGTCCAAGTTACTCATCATTAATGAACGATCAGTTCTTAGATGAAGCGGATGATTTGTTAGCTGGCCACGATGCAGATGCTAACGACTTATCTAGTTTCATGGATAGTGAGAATAACTTCGATATAGAAGATGAGCCAACCGATAATACAACAACTGATGTCGATGATGTACACAAACCGTACTCAGATAACGTAGCTTCTGAAGACATTCCTGCTCCAATCGGTAGTGTTGGGTCAACAAAGGCTGATACTTCAACCGATCTAAATGCATCCGAGTAAACATTTCTTCCATATCTAACAACTTTGTAGTTTATAGATCATAGTAAATATATTTTAAAATAAAATTCGTAACTTTTCATTTTAATTTTTGAACATATGCAATACCATTGCGCAAATGGTCTTGTATTTTCCAATATGAATTCTAGGGCAAAATTTAAAAAAAAGCAGAAATTAAAAATAATTTCTACTATATTATAAATACGAATATGAATAATAAAACTCTCAATTTTATAATAATATATCTAAACAAAGATAACAATGAAAGACATCAAAATATGCAAGAAAGCTAACGAGTGGGAATTTTTTAAACTCTTGATTACTTCTAGAGATAAAGACACAGATGAAGAAACCAAGTTCGATGAGATGACATGGAAACAATGGATAAATAATGCTTTGAAGCGCTCTCATGGCATTTTTGGGGAAGGTGCTGAATACTACATATTAAATCAAGACAGTGGTATTGCATATATTAAAGTTAACTATTTTGATAAGGATATATTTTCTCAAGCTATTGCCACATATATTTCAACCGATGATCTGATAGGTAAACCATTGATTGTATCGATTGAACAACAAACTCCTTACATAACTGATCTTGAAATATCTGAGGATGATAAACTTTGGTTTAAGAAGGAAATGGAAGAAATTAATGACGGATCCCTATGCGATTAATGTTTATTATTAACATAATTTCATTACTATAGTCATTCTGCATATATACATACATACATACGATCTAACACATATACACACATCTTACTATATCCACTTAAAAAATCCACATGAACTCTCCTTTTCATTAGGGTCACCCAGAGGTCTGTTACAAGCCCAGAATCGCTTTCCAGGGTTCTGTGAGGTTTTTGAAGTTTTTAATATTGCGTCTTCATCATGCTTGCACATCGGTGGTTTACCAAAGACGTCCTTCAAGGACATTATGTTACCTTGCTTTACGGCACGCTTGGCTGAGATAGATATATTTCTACTCTCTGCCAGATGTTCTCTTGCTATGTCGGATGCAGTTCTTTTTGTTTTTGAGATACCATTACCTTTGAAAAAGCTGTCTATTGATTTTGTTCTTTTTGTAGATGCAGATTTGGATACCTTACTAAATGATAACGAATCTGAAGATGCTGCTGATAATTTACTGGAAGATTTCTTAGAACCACTAGCAAACATAGATAGAATGTTGTGGTTCATTAAATTGTATCTGTACCTTGCTTCAAATCTCGGTATCTTACTAATAGTACACAGTTCTGCATCGTTAAACGACAAATCAGTATATACAGGACAATGATCTGAACCCATCACAAAAGGTAGTATATCTGCATTAGTTATGTTGTTCTTAAAACCATCTGTAATCAGAATAAGGTCGATTCTAGAACCAAAGTTTGCAGGCCTTGTATTTTTCAAAGTGTTCCACACTGTGTACATCTTAAGTCTATCTCTAGTTTGTTTATATCTCGTTGAGTCAATCAAGATACCGTCCTTAGCCAACTCTGGAATCATTGAGTCTGTTAGTAATTGATTTAACAATCTTCTATGCGGCATTTCTGGGTTCAAGATGAACTGACTAACTTCTCTCTGATGATTGGATTCGATATCTGTACCCTTTGTTTCACCATCAATCTTTATTAAACCATGACTTAAACAGTCTGCACTATCAATCAAATCTCTACAAATATTAATATCGCCCAAAAGAACAACAGTTTTCCCAAGTTTATCTAAATTTCTAATTCTTCTGAACAACATCTTGATAAAATTCATTCGAAATATCTCACCCTCCTTGGTCAAACCTGAGTTCGCTGGACAATAAACAGAAATAATGACCATGTTACATGCCAATTCAACTACAACACATCTACCTTCTGAATCTAAATTCAAGGCAACTGCTTCATCATCAATACCTAGATTATCATAACCACCAATACTGAGGGTTGCATCATCCCTATAACGAATATTTTTGCCCTCAACCTTAACGGTTAATAATCCAGTGATACCTTCTTCTGCTTTGATAACTTTCATAGAGTTGTGTAGAGGATGGCCTTTTGGGAAAATTTTGATCCAACAACCAACACCTGAGTAACCTTTTTTGACTTGTGGAATTGATATAAAAGAATAAAAGCCCTCTACTTTCCCCCATTTGGAGATTGCCACATTATCAGTCTTTAATTCCTGGAATGATATTATATCTGCATCAAAGTAATCAAACACTGCAGGCAATGACTCTTTCATTTCTGAGAAAGGATAATAGTGAAAAAAAGTTCTAATACCGTTAACATTAAAAGTTAGCAACCTTATGTCATCATGAATTTGCTTTGGAATAATAGTTTTAGTATTAGGATCATTCATTTATAATGTTTCATCTGTTTTTGTTTGCTTTATTAATTAATTGTTCACTAATAAATTCAAGATTAAATAATAGCATGTACTATTTTTTTAGCCTGCCGCGATTTATCTAATGAATGAGATAATAATTACATTTTTAATTATATAATAGCGACTAGTCTATAAAAGATACCTACCTTATATATCCTTAGAATCAGTTAATTTGTTTCTACCTATGATTTTCTTGATAGAAGCTCTTTCCTTAACTAAAATTAGTATTAACAATACTAATGCCAGTGCGACATTAATAAATAATTGTTGAAAGTTCTTTACGTAACCAATAAAGTACCAATCAACTAAACTAATAATAGAACCAACGAAAAGTACAATCCTAAAGTTGGAGAAGTTAATAAAAAAAGAAGATTCAGTGTACAATGTTCTGTAGAAATCTTTGATGAAAAAGACACAGTAACTTATTCTTAATATCATATTGATGATGTTACTTAAGATTAAACCATTAATCGATAACTCTAACCTATCTATCAGAATCCAACAATTAGTTAAGAATACACCAGAAAAGACCATCATGAAGTAAGAATGCTTTAGAATCTGGTCACCTGTAGCAACACTTTGGAAGAAAGCTTCGAAAATACCATTCATGGAAAGGAAAGGTAGATAAAAACAATACACTCTTATCGTATCTAGAACAGATGTTGTTGACCATTTAGAACCAATTAAGAACTGTAGAAGGAATGATGAGTTTATAGGACCAAATATAATGATCAATAGGGATAAGTATAGGTAAAATTTGGTCAAATTAACTAAAACTTCCATAGATAATCTTAAATTTTTCGAATTCTTAATAGTTAATAATCTTGCTAAGAACAACCTTAGAGATTCTTCGATTGGAGAGAATAACAACCTTGTCACTAAAGAACCATAATTGGATAGTAAAGAGTAAATACCTTGTTCTTCGACGGTACAAAGTGAGTTAATAATCAATTTGTCACCTTCAGTTAACAAATGCTTGAAGCATAATTGAAAATACACTTTTTTGAAATGCTCTAATATATCACTTTGGAAATAGTAATATTGATGCGAATCTTCAGATCTATGAATCTTTGTCAATCTAATGCTATATGATTTCTTTGATTTGTAGTTCTTCAAGTAATCGATGTAGTAACATACTAGTAAACAAATAGAATGACTTAATTTACCCATTGCAAACGCTAGAATCGCAACACCTTCTCTATTAATTTCAGTATCGTTTAAGTTATTAATAATGAAAAATTGTTTCTCGAACAAATAAATAATAGTGAAATTTACAATACCACCAACTGTAACGGCAATACTTTCAAAACGAGATCTTACAGCATAATTTAATAAGAATTGGTTTACAATATAGAAAGGTTCACTCAACAATTCGATAATAATGCTTAACCAAATAAGGGCTATTGACCATTGAAAGAAAGGTAATGAAATGAAATAGGCATTGATATTCTTGTATTGCCACGTGGTTAGCACTAAGGATAACGGTATACCGATCCATAATGGAATATGTGCTAAATTGACCATTGTTTGCAATGCATGTGATTTACCAGAGTGTTTAGTATCATCCATATCGGTGATCCTTAAAGTTGACAATCTAATAGCCTCTCTACTGAAAAACAAAACAGTACCCAGCAGAAACTCTAAGAATGCAGTAATACCAAAAATACGTGGCGATAGAAACCTCACTAACATACTATTTAGAAAGAATGTAATCATCTTGGTGAATAGCTGTGCCAACATCAGGATCGATGCACCCTTTGTAGATTTTGCCAGGATTTGCTCACTGGTCGACTCAGTTGACTTCTCCATATTTCAATCAATATAAGTATAGCTTTATACTATTCCAGTTAGTACTTGCATACACAGTTAACTATCTCTATATACGTATACCATATTATTATATAAATACGATTTACATACAATTTTTCAAGATACATTGAAAAAAATAAACGTCCGAGGATACACCGGTTATAATCCGGACAACAAAAAACAAAAATTTCATAAATTATTGTTTTGATCTATCAAAAGCGAGAGAATAATACACTACAAGATGATTTGACTCGAGTTTTAACTACAAACAACGCCTGTTACAAGAAGGTATCGCAAGAACAAACGGAGCAAAGACAGGTAAGGGGAATTGTTTTAATAATAAACACAATTGCAATGGAAGATCTAAATAACGAAAGCACGTATATGGGCGTGGAAAGTGCTCAAAACTCTATAAGTAGTGGAGACAATAGCCGATACGATGCACACATCTTAGAATTAAGAGAACAAGACAGATGGCTACCCATCAATAATGTAGCGCGTCTAATGAAGAATACATTACCTGTAACGGCCAAAGTATCGAAGGATGCTAAAGAGTGTATGCAAGAATGTGCTAGTGAGTTCATATCGTTCGTCACAAGCGAAGCTGGTGATAGATGCGCTGCTGATAAGAGAAAGACTATCAATGGTGAAGATATACTGATTTCATTACATGCTCTGGGATTTGAGAATTATGCGGAGGTTCTAAAGATTTATCTAGCGAAGTACAGACATCAACAAGCTCTTAGAAATCAACAAATGCTTGAGGAAGAAGAGGAAGAAAGGCAGAAACAACAAGATAATCCTCAAGAACAAGAACAAGATCAAGAACAACAAGAAATGGAAACAAATAAATCATAATTCGCATATACACTTGGACATATATATACTTTTATATTCTTACTCATCTACTGAATTGTAATATATAATCAATTTACTTAATTTTAACTATTTTACTAAAATGAACCCTTTATTTTTGTCTGTTTTGCCACCGCGTAGAGAGATATTTGGATTTTAATCTTTACAGTCCTACAAATCTATGAGAAACTTGAAAGGATGATTTATAACTATTAGAATTAGCAGCTACGTACTCCTAGAAGTATAGACGAGAAAGTAAATATATAAACACAAAGACTCGTTATGTTTCGTATAAGAAACGCAAGGACATTATCCAAGTTAGTCAAACAGAGTTATAATCTTCATTCCAAATCCATCTCAGGATTTCAACCGATTACTGCGTTCAAAGTATCAAAGAGATACGCAACAACTGTAAATCAATCGAGATTATCACTGATACAAGATGATGATTCACAAACAATTCACTGGGATAACTATCATAAACAGTTACAAGATCTGTCATTGCAAGAGAAGCTAAATCCTCTAGAAGAAAATTGGTTAGCTTTACAATTAAAAGATAAAGCAAATGTACCATCAAATGATACTACTACTGAAAATGATAAACCTGATGAAACGGAAAATGAAACCTCGATTGAGAAAGATAATTCAAATGATATAGAACCAAAATCTAAGGAAGATAACGGAAAGGTTTCGAGCGGTATTAGCTCTCCACCTGATAATAGCAACAATAAAAACGGTAATGATGGTGATGAAGGCAATAATGGTGATAACTTCGTGAAGACTGAAAATATATTACCAGAAATTTATCCACAAATGCTAGCATTACCAATTTCTAGACGTCCTTTATTTCCAGGCTTCTATAAAGCAGTAGTAATATCCGATGAAAGAGTGATGAAGGCTATCAAGGAAATGCTTGACCGTAGACAACCATATATCGGTGCATTCATGTTGAAAGACTCCTCAATAGATACCGATATTATCAACGATCGAAATGATGTACACGAAGTGGGTGTTTTGGCTCAAATCACTAGTGCTTTCCCTAGTAAAGATGAAAAGACAGGTATTGAAACAATGACTGCGCTTTTGTATCCACATAAAAGAATTAAGATTGATGAGCTAATTCCACCGACCGAAGAAGAAGTTAAAAAAGACGAGGAACCAGTCAAGGTACCTGGAATCGAAGATATAATTGTAGAAAAAATAGTAGACCCAGTCGAAGATCAAGTATCCAATGCATTGGAATCAAATATTCTAAATGAGGAAGAAGGTCAAATTATTTCAGAAACAACAACATCTCCACCACCAGAATTTAATCCAACAGAATTTTTGAAGAAGTTTAATGTTTCATTAGTAAATGTATCAAATTTAGAAGATGAACCTTTTGACAGAAAGTCCCCGGTTATCAATGCTTTAACTTCAGAAATTTTAAAAGTATTTAAGGAAATATCACAATTGAACACAATGTTCAGAGAACAAATTGCTACATTTTCTGCCTCTATCCAATCTGCTACCACAAATATATTTGAAGAACCAGCCAGATTAGCCGATTTCGCTGCTGCTGTATCTGCTGGCGAGGAGGAGGAGTTACAAGATATTTTAAGTTCTTTAAATATTGAACAACGTTTAGAAAAATCATTATTAGTCCTAAAGAAAGAATTAATGAACGCTGAATTACAAAATAAAATATCAAAGGATGTTGAAACCAAAATCCAGAAGAGACAAAGAGAATATTACCTAATGGAGCAATTAAAGGGAATCAAGAGAGAATTAGGTATAGATGATGGTCGTGATAAATTAATCGATACATACAAGAAAAGAGTAGAAAAATTGAAGTTACCAAAAACTGTTCAAAAGATCTTTGATGATGAGTTAATGAAGCTATCTACTTTAGAAACTTCAATGTCTGAATTTGGTGTCATTAGAAACTACTTAGACTGGTTAACTTCTTTACCTTGGGGTGTCATCTCAAAGGAACAATATTCTATTGATATTGCAAAGACTATATTAGATGAAGACCATTATGGTATGAAGGACGTCAAAGATAGAATCCTGGAATTTATCGCAGTAGGTAAACTACTAGGAAAGGTTGATGGTAAAATCATTTGCTTTGTTGGGCCACCAGGTGTCGGTAAGACATCTATTGGTAAATCTATTGCCCGTGCTTTAAACCGTAAATTCTTCAGATTTTCTGTCGGTGGTATGTCGGATGTTGCAGAAATTAAAGGTCACAGAAGAACTTATATTGGTGCTCTACCAGGTCGTATCATTCAAGGTTTAAAGAAATGTCAGACTCAAAATCCTTTGATCTTAATTGATGAAATTGATAAGATTGGTCATGGTGGTATCCATGGTGACCCATCTTCAGCACTTTTAGAAGTATTAGATCCGGAGCAAAACAATAGTTTCTTAGATAATTACCTAGATATCCCAATCGATCTTTCTAAGGTTTTATTTGTATGTACTGCAAACACCTTAGATACTATCCCAAGACCACTATTGGATCGTATGGAAGTAATCGAGTTATCTGGTTATGTTGCTGATGAAAAAGTAAAAATTGCTGAACAATATTTGATTCCACAAGCCAAAAAGACTGCTGGTTTAGCCAACGTCAACGTCGATTTAACTGAAGGTGCGGTCGTAGCATTAATGAAGCAATATTGTAGAGAAAGTGGTGTCAGAAATTTAAAGAAACAAATTGAAAAGATCTACCGTAAAGCAGCATTAAATGTTCTAAGAAAGGTTAGTGAAACTCAAAACAGTGAAAAGGAAAGTATAACAGAACAAGAACAAATTGAAGATCCAAACCTAAAAAAATCAGAGACTGTAATTGTTGAATCTACTGACAAGAAAACGAAAGAGACAGAAATTGAGACAGAGAAGGCATCTGATTATCCAGAAGGTATGAAAATCTCAGAAGATATCAGCATAGCTATCACCAAGGATAACTTAAAGGACTACATTGGACCTGCAATTTATACCACTGATAGATTGTATGAAACAACACCACCTGGTGTAGTCATGGGTTTAGCATGGACAAGCGTAGGTGGTTGTTCATTATATGTGGAATCTGTTTTGGAACAACCATTACATACCTGCAGACACCCAACATTAGAACGCACTGGTCAATTAGGTGATGTTATGAAGGAATCATCTCGTCTAGCCTATTCATTCTCCAAAATGTTCTTAGCTAAGAAATACCCAGACAACAGATTCTTTGAGCAAGCTTCAATTCATTTACATTGTCCTGAAGGTGCAACTCCAAAGGACGGTCCATCCGCCGGTGTTACAATGGCGACATCATTCCTATCACTAGCCTTAAACAAATCTATTGACCCAACTGTTGCAATGACAGGTGAACTAACCTTAACCGGTAAAGTTTTACGTATTGGTGGTTTAAGAGAAAAGGCTGTTGCTGCCAAGAGATCTGGTGCTAAGACTATCATTTTCCCTAAGGACAACTGGAGTGACTGGGAAGAATTACCTGCCAATGTAAAGGAAGGTCTAGAGCCACTACCTGCAGATTGGTATGGTGATATCTTCAAGAAAATATTCTCTGATGTAACTACAAAGAAAGGGAATACTGTCTGGAAATCAGAATTTGATATAATTGATGCCAAGAAGGAGAAACATCAGAACCATGAGGATTGATAGCTGCATCCTCGCACAGCATATTTCAAATTCAAATATATACTAACATTTTATTCATTCTGTAAATATTACAACTCTAATATAATTTAATAAATTAAGATAAAATTAAAACGACTTTTCCTAAACAGGCAAATTACAGGCGGGTAACTATCTGCTTTATTACATTGCCTAAAAGGGTAATATTGTTAATTACCCGAAAAACTCGAAACTTTAAAAATTGAAATTTTATAAAACGAAAGGTGTTGGTAGTGTCAAACTAAGTAAAAGAAGGTAAATCAGTCGATATTGTCAACATACCTCTATTAAGTGGATATAATTGAAGTATAAACACGGACCTTATAGATAAAAAGATTGTAGAAAAATGTCTGACAATAGAAGACGTAGACGTGAAGATAACGAACATTCAGACTCTGATTCTGAACATGAAATCCTACCATCTTCTCCACAAACAGGTGACAGAGGTCTTTTCGAGGCTGGTTCATCTCCAATTGGTGCTCCTGATGAAGAAATGGTTAATCCAGAAGGTGATGATAACGAAATTGTCGATATTCCAGATATCGATGAAGTAGAAGAGCAAATGAATGAAGTCGATTTAATGGGCGATGACATGTACCGTGATTACGGTTCAGACCTAAATAAAGATAGATACGATAATGTTAATATTGATGATAGAGAGCAACATGAGTTATCCATTGGTGAACGTCGTCAAATCGATGCACAATTACAAGAAAGAGATAAACTTTTAAAGAATGTAGCGTATATGGATGACGATGAAGAAGATGCCGGTGCTAATCAATTAGATGAAATGGGTCTTCCAATACAGAGACGTAGACGTAGAAGACAGTATGAAGATTTGGAACACAATGATGATGACTTATTAAGTGATATGGAAGTTGATCCATTAAGAGAAGAGTTAACCTTAGAATCATTAAGTAATGTGAAGGCACAAAGTTATTCCGAATGGATCACACAGCCAAATGTTTCAAGAACTATTGCTAGAGAATTAAAATCGTTCTTATTAGAATATACCGATGAAACAGGTAGATCAGTATATGGTGCTCGTATCAGAACGCTGGGTGAAATGAATTCTGAATCCCTGGAAGTCAATTATAGACATTTAGCAGAATCTAAAGCTATTCTAGCTCTATTCTTAGCAAAATGTCCAGAAGAGATGCTAAAGATTTTCGATTTAGTCGCCATGGAAGCCACTGAATTACATTATCCTGATTATGCTCGTATTCACTCTGAAATTCATGTCAGAATATCTGATTTCCCAACTGTACATAGTTTACGTGAATTACGTGAAGTAAACTTAACCACCTTAGTTCGTGTCACGGGTGTTGTAACAAGAAGAACAGGTGTCTTCCCTCAATTAAAGTATGTTAAATTCAATTGTTTGAAGTGTGGTACAGTTTTAGGTCCATTTTTCCAAGATTCTAATGAAGAAATAAGAATTTCATTCTGTACCAACTGTAAATCCAAGGGTCCATTCTCTGTTAATGGTGAAAAGACTGTATACCGTAACTACCAAAGAATCACTTTACAAGAAGCCCCAGGTACTGTTCCAGCTGGGCGTTTACCAAGACACAGAGAAGTTATTCTATTAGCCGATTTAGTTGATATTGCCAAGCCTGGTGAAGAAGTTGAAGTCACGGGTATTTACAAGAATAACTATGATGGTAACTTAAACGCTAAGAATGGTTTCCCAGTCTTCGCTACTATCCTAGAAGCTAACTCAGTTAAAAGAAGAGAAGGTAATTCTGCTAATGTCGATGAAGAAGGTTTAGATGTCTTCAATTGGACTGAAGAAGAAGAACGTGAATTCAGAAAGATTTCCAGAGATCGTGGTATTATTGACAAGATCATTTCCTCCATGGCTCCTTCTATCTACGGCCACAGAGATATCAAGACTGCCGTTGCTTGTTCTCTATTTGGTGGTGTTCCAAAAAATGTTAACGGTAAACATTCCATTCGTGGTGATATAAATGTTTTACTATTAGGTGATCCTGGTACTGCCAAGTCTCAAATTTTGAAGTATATCGAAAAGACTGCTCACAGAGCTGTGTTTGCAACTGGTCAAGGTGCTTCTGCAGTTGGTTTAACTGCTTCTGTCAGAAAAGATCCAATCACCAGAGAGTGGACATTAGAAGGTGGTGCTTTAGTTTTAGCTGATAAAGGTGTTTGTCTAATCGATGAATTCGATAAAATGAATGATCAAGATCGTACATCTATCCATGAAGCCATGGAACAACAAAGTATATCTATCTCAAAGGCTGGTATTGTTACCACATTACAAGCTCGTTGTTCCATTATCGCAGCTGCCAATCCAAACGGTGGTCGTTACAATTCTACGTTACCATTGTCACAAAATGTTAGTCTAACAGAACCTATCTTGTCGAGATTTGATATTTTAATTGTTGTTAGAGATTTAGTTGATGAAGAAGTTGATGAAAAGTTAGCTATTTTCGTAGTAGACTCCCATATTAGATCACATCCAGAAAATCATGAAGATTTAACTGAAGAAAATAAGGCTAATAATAATGATGATCCAATAGGCGAAGAAGAGGATGAAGTTTCAGCTAGACAAAAGAAATTACAAAGACAAAGAAAACTGGAAGAAGAGATTTCTCCAATACCACAAGAATTATTAATGAAATATATTCATTATGCTAGAACTAAGGTGCATCCAAAGTTACATCAAATGGATATGGATAAAGTCAGTAGAGTTTATGCTGATTTAAGAAGAGAAAGTATTACGACTGGTTCGTTCCCAATTACTGTTCGTCATTTAGAATCTATCTTACGTATTGCTGAATCTTTTGCAAAGATGAGATTATCTGAATTCGTATCATCATGGGATTTGGACAGAGCCATTAAAGTTGTTGTTGATTCTTTCGTTGACGCTCAAAAGGTCAGTGTTCGTCGTCAACTTCACAGATCCTTTGCAATTTACACAATGGGTCAACGCAACCATTCTTAAGGTTTATTAAGGTAATCAAGCATTGTGGTATTTGATATGCCATAAATTCACGTATAATATTATTTATATACTTCTTCAGATTTGTATTTTTAAAAAAAAAAAGTTTTATAACTCTAATAAGGTCTTATATACTACATTATATCTTTAATTCTTTAAGATCTTCTGTAACTTGTGTCGAGGTAACTGGGTTACGAGCCTTTGGGTTATCGTTTGCTTTTGTCTCAATACCATAAACTCTATATAATATTTCATGAACATCTTCTTTGGCAACCATGATATTAACAGATTTAATACCTTTCCAGATTGGTACTAAAATTGGTGATCTATTTTGAGAGCTTCTAGAGACGTTAAGGAATGCACAACCTGAACTTAACTTGTCGAGGTCCTCAATAATGGATTCATTATCCGTTTTGTCTTGTAAGAATTGCACAGTTGGGAACGACTCCTGTAATAAAAGTTTTAAGAAGTCCAAGTCTGCATCGATGATTCTATCGGAATGCATTTGTTTTCTTAACATAGGTAAAGCTTCACCATGGATTCTCCATGCACAGTCAATGTCATCTCTTTGATAGACGAATAATTTAACACCGGCATAAATCATTTTCAATTTTTCCTTGTTTAATATAATAATATCTTTCAAGTGTGGTGATACTGAATAGACAACTCTTGTTGCTTCACCCGTAGAGTTTCTTACCAGACAAGTTGTTTTATCGAATGTGTCAGCAATACCGTAGAAGGACCAACATTTGCTGATAGGTTCCTTTGAAGAATCTATGAAGTTAAATGGTTCATCAATTGCGTCTAATGGTAGAGCTTCCTTCTTTTTCTTTTGGATATCAAGTTTTTCAACAACAGTTTCTTCTAAAGTTGTAGTTTCTGATACATCATCATCTTCTTCTTCGACCTTAACCTTTTCAAAAATAGCAACAAAGAAACCACCGGTATTTTGCTGATGGGGTAAGATTCTAATACAATTATCTAGATGAAACTTCTGAGCTTCTTCTTCAGTTGGAGGGAACCAAGTATCAATTGTCTTTTCATCCCCTTTATTTTTAATATCTAAATTTTTATTAAGTACAGGCCATGTTGAGATACCCTTTGATCGTACCAACTCCAGTAGTTGATCATCACAGTTGATCAGTTTAATCTTATGACCCCATTTCCTTAACGCAGCTGCAACTACAGCTTCATCTTCAATTGGGTTAATGGAACAAGTAGAGTACGCTAATTTACCACCTTCTTTCAACAGTTGAATACCTCTATTTAAGATATTAAATTGCAAAGCATGTAAACCCAACCCATTTTGGTGGTTCCAATCCTTCCATACGTTAACGTTCTTTCTCAAGGTACCATCCCCGGAACAAGGAACATCACATAATATTCTATCGAACTTCAAGTCGTCTTTCTTTGAATTTGAGTTCTTGTTTGTTTTAATCCTTGGGAAAAACTGGGCATCATGGTTTAAGATCAGATAGTTAGCACTGTTTAGTCTTTTCAATTGATGTACTAACATATGTGATCTTCTAGTGTCTGAATCATTAGCGATGACGTAACCAGGTGGAGAATTTGTCTCAGATTGTAATGCTTCTATCATTTGAGCAGTTTTTGAACCAGGAGCAGCACACATGTCTAGAATGCTATGGTTTGATTTAATATCCAATAATAGTGGAGGAACCATGGATACTGCTTCTTGTCTTGAAATGTTACCAGATCCTGTCTGTAACACTAGGAAACGTTGTGTCTTTGAGAAAGCTTCGTTCTTTCTTAGGACTCTTTTAGGGACATCTATTTGCCATGCTAATTCGTTTGGGTACCAAGGCAAAGAAATTGGAGGTTGGATCTTTATACCTTCGAATTCCACATCAACCAAGTTTTTCAATTGTTTTTCTTTAAAAATCTGTAATACCTCATTTGCATGTTCACTGGAGCCAGTGATTCTGAATGTTAAAGGTAGTGATTCCTGACATGCTTTTTTAAATGCATCCCATTCATTCGTTGGGAATATGTTTAGAGATTTGTAGTAGTTCTCCCAAGCGGAGTTTTCCCTTTCAATATTTGCCCAGTTTCTAGTATCTGGTTTAGATCTCTTAAAATGTCTCTTCTTAGCCATGTTTAATCGATTGTCTAGTTGCTGTTATTATATGTATGATCTACACATATCTTTATGTCAGCTCATCGCCAAATCTAAAACAAGATTGACAAAATTGAAAAAAAAAAAATGGAAATTTTTCAGTGGTTCCTTCAACACATACTCCCCGAAAGAAGCGCATTAAAGCGAAGTAATACTCCACCACACTGCCGAAGAACTAGCCCGAAGGCGAGCACTTGCACATTATCCCAAGAACCGTGCCGTCCCAGTCGCCTCCATCGCGGGTCACGTCTGCCGATGCTGGATGGAACTCCCCTACGGCGGTGGACGCGAGGCCTAAGCCAGGCTACATTGCCGCACCAGACACCCGGTAGATTTCTCATACCGTATGTCCAAGGGCTACCCGCAAGGATCGATTGGTTGGTTAAACTGGGACACGTTACTTAGAACCCTTCTGCCTATGGTAATGAATTACCATGACAAGTACAACGAACAGAAGGAAGACAGTTATAGCAGAGACACAGTGCAGAATAAACCGAGGCTAATTCTTTACTCGAAGAGCGCGCAATCTGTGTTCGACCGATGGGAAATTTTCGTTCCCAGGCCAAATATCTCTCAGTATTGGGTTCCACTAGAAGCCATTACAGCCTAAGTTAGTGAATATAAATATTGAAACTATACTATTGAAAGAAGTTAAGTCAATAGTTAACTTTAAACAAAGTGAAATGTAATTAGACTATACAGTATAACCTGGCTTTTTTTGATTAAACGTTTGGAATATACTACATTAGTGATATTGGGATTCTTGGTGTTTTTTGGATTTAGTAGATGCAGTTTCTCACTTTTACAGTTTATGAATATTAAGTACACATTAAGTACAATATTGAAATAGAACTGTATAAGTTCAAATATGACACATGTATTTGACTTATGTTTAGATATTACCTCTGAAAGTTTTACAGTTTGTTGTACTATGTGTGATACATACTAGAAAAAAAAAGATTAGTTTTTTTATCTCATCGATAAATTGTTATTATTCAACTTATAGAAACAATATAGCATAACTGAATATATCTAACGGTTCATTATACATCACATTGGAGTATATTAACCATGTCCACTCCAATAAGGGACACAGATGATGATATAAAGAAGATATCAAATGCTATGGATATACTAGCAAACCTAATACTACGAAACAAAGTGGATGGAACACAGGCTAAAATTGAATACGAACATAAACTAAAAGAAATAAACAAGTTAATCAATGTTCTATTGACTCTAAATAGATCATCAGATGGCAAGACTTCGATCGTTGATGAATCACAATTAGACAAACTACTTCAAAATGGAGTAGAAGTCATCGAGAAAGGTGAAGGTGAAAACAAACAAAAATTTGCATTAATACCCATTATTGAAGATAAGAATTCTTCAATGACAATACCATATTCTACCGCGAACAAGAAGAAAAAGAAAAAGAACAAGATTAACTGTTCATATTGTCATGAAATGGGCCACACAAGGGCTAATTGTGAAAAGAGACTATTAAACCCTAAACCCTGAATTTATATGTATAAATTACTTTTAAAAATATCAATACAGCCACTTATTCATCATATAACAATGCATATGCAATTGTATCTTTTTATTTTAACTTTTTTTTATTGTATTTTATATATAATAAAATTATGTATGTAATATTACACAAAACTTATCATGATATTCCCTTACTTCTTCTCACTCATAGCTTCCCTTCTGGTAGCATCTTGTAGCAGATTTGTATCAACCATGTTCTTACTTAGATACACATATCTAACAGTGGAACCTCTGATAAATATATTCCTTACTGAAACTAGATGTGGATATTTTTCTTCGTCTGTACATGAGATGTTATCTAACTTCAAATTTAGAAATTGATCAACTGATTGTAAAGTACCTTTTAATTCGATATCATTTTTAAGCTGTTTTCAAATGGTTGGCAATTAGATTGACATTATTCAGTTAGTAAAATAAACAATAATTTGGGAAAATAGTAATACGATTAAAAACATACTTGGACAACGACTTCTTGATCCACAAGAGTCTTAAAGAAAGAGAAAAATAACATGTTTGTATGGATGGTATTGTTATTATACTGGTACGTATGTGTCTTTAGACTATGCTTCTATTAATTCCCTTTTCTATATAACGTTCAAACACAATTTGAGTTTTTTATGCAATTCAGTTTTTCGTAATTTTTTTTTTCATGATTTTGCCTAATACAAGTTCCTCCATATTTAATTATTGAAACTTGGTAAGATTACTATAAACATATAGAAAGTAGAACAATTTATGCAGTGTTATAGTATATAATTATTCTGTGAACTTTTGAAATAACTATTTAAAATAGTATTCTTGAATATTTATAAAATTTAGGCTTATATCTGATGTAATACTTGTATTATTGGCTAAGGTTAAGGACTTAGGATACATTGTTTCAAAGGATGGATAATTTTCTTTGAAAGATTGTTATTAACTTTGTTACTAACATATTAGTGTTATTTTATCTTGTTATTGGTTATATTTCTGGGGCTATGACATTTTGTAACATGACTTTAATATATAAAAACTAAAAAATAATAATAATATAGTAACATTTGTAGGGACACTAGTTAGACCAATAATTCAGAATAAAGGGCACCAATTTTATACATGACAGTGATAGATAATTACATCGTTAAGATAACGAAGGGTCTGTTTCGGTCATCATTGGCTAAGAATGCCCTGCCAGTATTCGCTAAGCCAATTAAGGATTTTACAATCCTACCTAATGAAAAATGGGTACTATGTGGTTCCGGTAAATCTAAATTTATGAACATCTTAAGCAATAAATACCTCGCTGAACCTTATTTAGCAATACGTTATGGTATTACAAAGAGACAACTACCTCGAGTAGAATCTGTTCAATTTAATGGTGTTATCCCTACTGCACATTTGAGCGCTCGTTATGAATTTTTTAAGGATGAGTTCGATGAAACTTGTAAGAAGTTTATCTTGAATAGTTCAATCGGTTCTAATAATGTTAATTACGATATTTCTTTAAGTGATAAAGTTGTAGATATGAATCTTTACAACCTTTTAGTTCGTGAATTGAAATTAGAAGAATTACAAGATCGTTGGGCTATGGGGTTAAGTAATGGTGAGATGAGAAGAGCCAGATTAGCTAGATCATTTTTGAAAAACCCAGATTTGTTGCTTGTTGATGATCCATTCCTTGGATTAGATCCATCAGCATCTTCTATTATTTCTAAATTTTTATCTAGATCTGACGAGACAATCGGAGTTCACACTGTGATTGGTTTAAGATACCAAGATCCAATTCCTAAATGGTGTACTCATATCTGTTTCGTTGACGAGGCAGAAGGTATTCTATTCTCTGGATCTATGCAAAAGATGGAATATAAAGTTGAAGAATCCCAAGCATTACATAGACTAAAATTGGAAAATGCCAAGAAACAACTAGGTGAATTTAATAAATATACCTTAGAGGATTTAGTATCAACACATTCGTTATATAAGAAGGATTTGCATGATATTATCAAGTTACCAAGTGCAATTGAATTTAAAGGTGTAAATGTTACCTATAAGGGCGAACTAATTTTGAAAGATCTAAGATGGAACGTTAAACCCGGTAGTAAATGGCATATTAGAGGTAATAACGGTACTGGTAAATCCACTTTGCTATCTATGATTGTTGCTGAACATCCACAATCGTGGAATTCAAATGTTGTTGAAAACGGTACAGAAAGAAGAACAGGCCAAGCTAACTATTTCGATATTAACAAGCGTATCGGTATGTCGTCGCCTGAATTACACGCCATTTTCGTTAAAAGAGCAGGCCATGAACTTTCTGTACGAGAGAGTATCGCCACTGGGTTCCGTGAAGGGTCCTCTAACAACTTTATACCAATGTGGGATAACCTAGATGATTCTCAAAGAGAGCTGATAAATATATACACAGAATACTTTGGATTAAAGGACATCGCCGACAGCAAGAAATTTGCGGATCTAACCATTAGCAAGCAAAAACTAATACTGTTCATCAGAAGTATCATCAAGATGCCAGAGATCTTAATCCTAGATGAAGCCTTCTCCGGTATGGAAGACACGGCCATAATTCGTTGTTACGAACTGGTAAACCGCTGGCCAGGCACAGTGCTAGTCGTAGCACATGTCGCTGACGAGACTCCAAAATGTGACCACTACATAAGATTAATCAGTCCTGGTGAGTACGTAATCGACGATATAGATAACTAAACTAAACTACATAGATATAGATAGACCTTCCCTAAGCACAAGAATATCAATTTGCTCAAAAGACTCAACCTGGCATGGCATGCCTTACAGCTTCAAAGCATTCACCTCGTCTCTCCACAAGGCGCGCTGTAGACATCGCGAGAAAAAAACTATTGTTGTAAATGGTCGCTTATTTAGCAGTAAAATTCTACTCCTATTTTGGTGTTTTTAAGTTGCCTGCGGCCTGTTCAGATATGAGAGCAAGAAAAAAAAATAAAGAGCAAAAATAGAACAACGTAGATACTTGAAAGATTACGTGAAACTGTTAAATATAGTCTCAATAGATCATATTTATCTAGCTTTAGAAACGTGATACGTCTGTTGTTTTTATAACACTTCAATTCCAATAACACTGTGTTATCTTATTTAACTTTCATCTATTGATCGCGTATATTTGGTTTTGTTTACTAAAAGTAGTACCTAATCAAATTGTAAAGTTAGCTCCTATATCATAAAAAAGAGCACAGATGAGTACGAATCCTACTGAAGATTATAAGTACGTCCCTATTTGTGAAGCAGAAGATGTTCCTGCTGACGTTAGAAGGGAGAATGAATTTGGTTCCTTAACCGACAAGGCATATTTATATCAAGTGAAAGCAGTAGATGCTGATAATCCACTTGACAGACCCGTTGTCGATACTCCTCCATACTATGTGACTTTAGTCACTTATTTAAATTATTTGATTCTGATTATTCTAGGTCATGTTCATGATTTCTTTGGTATTAGATTCGAAAAAGAAAAACATCTTGATCTTTTGGAACACGATGGTATCGCTCCATGGTACTCCAAGTTTGAAAGTTTCTACATTAGAAGATTAAAGATGAGAATCGATGATTGTTTCTCCAGACCAACCACTGGTGTTCCAGGTAGATTCCTAACTACCATAGAGAGAATCTCTCACAACTTAAACGAATATTATACTTACCCAGGTACTACTTCCACATGTTTAAATCTTTCATCTTATAACTACTTAGGTTTTGCTGAAAGTGAAGGTGCTTGCGCAAGTGCTGCTTTAGAAGCCATTGACCAATATGGTGTTAACTCTGGTGGTTCAAGAACTCAAGTTGGTACCACTGACTTACATACTTTAACTGAAGAATTAATCGCTAAATTTGTTGGTAAGGAAGACGCTATGGTCTTCTCTATGGGTTACGGTACTAACGCTAACTTCTTTAACGCTTTCTTAGATTCTAAATGTTTAGTCATTTCTGATGAATTAAATCATACTTCTATTAGAACTGGTGTTAGATTATCTGGTGCTGCTGTTAGAACTTTCAAACATGGTGACATGGATTTACTTGAAAGGATTTTAAGAGAACAAATTGTTTTAGGTCAACCAAAGACTAACCGTCCTTGGAAGAAGATTTTAATTTGTGTCGAAGGTTTATACTCTATGGAAGGTACTTTATGTAACTTACCAAAATTGATCGAATTAAAGAAAAAGTACAAGTGTTATCTTTTCGTTGATGAAGCCCATTCTATTGGTGCTATGGGTCCAACTGGTCGTGGTGTTTGTGAAATATTTGATGTTGATCCAAAGGATGTCGATATTTTAATGGGTACTTTCACCAAATCATTTGGTGCTTCCGGTGGTTACATTGCTTGTGATAAATGGATCATTGACAGATTAAGATTAGATATTACTACTGCTAACTATGCTGAACCACCTCCAATTCCTGTCTTAGCTCAAATTATCGCTTCCTTAAGAACCATTATCGGTGAAATCAACCCAGGTGAAGGTACTGAAAGATTGCAAAGAATCGCATTCAACTCTCGTTACTTACGTCTAGGGCTTCAAAGATTAGGTTTTATCGTTTACGGTAATGCTGACTCTCCTGTTATTCCAATGTTATTATACTGTCCATCCAAGATGCCAGCTTTCTCAAGAATGATGCTAGAAAGAAAGATTGCTGTTGTTGTTGTCGCCTACCCAGCTACTCCATTAATTGAGTCAAGAGTTAGATTCTGTATGTCTGCCTCCCTAACTAAAGAAGATATTGACTACTTACTACGTCATGTCAGTGAAGTCGGTGACAAATTATACTTAAAATTAAATTCAGGTAAATCAAGTTATGATAGCTCTGTTCAAAGATGGGACATCGAAGAAGTTATCAGGAGAACTCCAGAAGATTGTAAGGACAACAAATATTTTGTTTATTAAATAATCATTCCTGAAAACTTACCAAAATAGACATCTAAGATAGGGGATTATTGTCCTTTGATCTTTTCATGATCATATAAATATATATCATCCATTGTATATGTAAACTTCCATATATATTTATAACAAGAAAAACACAAAACAATTCATTAGTTTAACTAGTATTTTAACTAAATACACATGTGTTGCGCTATTCGGTATATGGATAATATAAGTATGCAAAAGTTTATGTCTATGAATTTCTTTGTATACCTTTTTTTTCACAAAATAGGGACGTAAGATATGATAAATAGTCGAGATTATGTAAATTGTTTGTAAATAGACAGACAACGAAAGGATACTGCAACCTACAACTTAGCTATACATCCAAACGTACCGAATCTGTAATGTCATCTCTATACTACATAAGTACAGAAACCAAGAAGGCCATAAATAAATTTCGTATTTCAACAGGGAGAGCTGAAAGTGTTACGGGTCTATCCATCAAGATTCAACCAAACCCTTCATATGAAATTGTTATCGACGAGGATGCTAAAGAAGAATTAGATGACATGACTGATTTAATTGAATTAGGAGAAATTATGCCAGACAACTCACCACGTTTTCTATTACTAGCCTATCCATTAACGACAAAGGATGGTATTAAACAAACACCTCTAGTTTTGATCTATTGGAAACCAAGCACAGTGGTATCCCAAGAATGGAAAATGTTATATGCAGGTGCATTAGAAATTGTCAGAAGTGAATGTGGTACTTTCAAGTTAGTTGAGGTGTCTTCAGGTTTAGAGGACGATGATGATGTAGAAGAGTTAATTGATCAAATTGAAAACTGCAAATAGGTTTGTCACAAAGTTAGTAGCATTTATGACAAACAAATAGACTTAAATCAAACCAATTGAAAGGTCGAATGAATTAACTCCTAACTATTATGTACTAATATGTATTTTAGTAATATAATCTATTTTAGGTATACTAAGACGTTCATTTCTGAGGGTTTTGACAGTTTAACATCCATACACCATATGTTGCACCCGGACATTTCTAAATATTTTATTCTCAAATTTTTCTGAAATATACCAAAACAAATATCATTTTTTCAAGAAAACGATGCGAGAAATTTTGTCTCGTCAATCCTTTTTCATTTTTCCTTTCTGATAAGTTTCTAATATGTTCATCTCTTCGATGTATAAAACTCTCTCATCTCATTTCTTATACATTACGATTATTTCTAATATAGAACAGTAACAAACATCATCGAAATCAGTCAATATGGGTCGTATGCACAGTGCCGTATGTTTATTTATTTAGAAAATTATCTGTCAATGATATCATTGACAGAGCTATTAAAAGATATTGAGTTGTAACTTTAGCAGGCTTCAAGTATTGCATTTAGTTTACATACTCTTTATTTTAAATCGGATCACAAGTATCAACTGTCTGGTCTACACCAATAACTAACTCATTCGTGAGTTGGTTATTCTGAGCTTATTTTTAATATGTCTCTCGGTGTAGTAACTGGGTGATTCCAAGCCTTAGCCTACAACAGTAGTATAAGTTTATATGTTTATCATATGACTTATATTGCTCGTTGTATGCTAATTGTTAACAAATATTTATTTATTTGTTAATGTATCTAACAGTGTTAGTTTACCTCTACTACTTTATTATACTGCAAATCAGTATGTAACTTAGTAAAGAGAAACTTTCTCTATTAGTACACCTCTGGTGTAATGAATTAAAGTTGATATTAGTGATCTATTTAAAGTAAAGCTGTAAAATGTAAATATATTGATACTAGGTGGTCTCTTTTGTGTACAAACAATTAACTTAACTCAAATGATCATAAGTTTACTAACATTATTTATTAAATACTTAATTGTGTTTGATTATTTTTATACAGGGTAAAGGTATCTCCTCTTCTGCTATTCCTTACTCTAGAAATGCTCCAGCTTGGTTCAAGTTATCTACTGAATCTGTCATTGAACAAATCGCTAAGTACGCCAGAAAGGGTTTAACTCCTTCTCAAATCGGTGTCTTATTAAGAGATGCTCACGGTGTTACTCAATCCAGAGTTATCACTGGTAACAAGATTTTAAGAATCTTAAAGTCTAACGGTTTAGCTCCAGAAATCCCAGAAGATTTATACTACTTAATCAAGAAGGCTGTTGCCGTCAGAAAGCACTTAGAAAGAAACAGAAAAGATAAGGATGCTAAGTTCAGATTAATTTTAATCGAGTCCAGAATCCACAGATTAGCTAGATACTACAGAACTGTTTCCGTTTTACCACCAAACTGGAAATACGAATCTGCTACTGCTTCTGCTTTAGTTAACTAGAGTGTTTATCATATAATCTATACCTACTTCGTTATCTATATACTATATTTTAAATATTTTAAATAAAGAATTGTCTTAGACCTTTCTTAATCTGCATTTGTTAATATATATTCATATTAATATACCTTCAAAAAAATTATCAGATATTATTCTTTAATAATTATTCTTGACGTACTTACTAGTACAGCATAAACATTAAGATATCAAAAATGATAAAAAATTAAGATGATTTCGCCCAGGATCGAACTGGGGACGTTCTGCGTGTTAAGCAGATGCCATAACCAACTAGACCACGGAACCATACTTTTGTGATGGTTAATCAACCAAATACTTAGATTTATTCCAATTAGATGAGTGGCACATAACCATACAATAATACGATTTATGAATGTTTAGAATATCCATTGTACATCAAGAAATCAAAGGTACAAGTTTTTTTCTTTTGTTGCACTACTGCGGAATTGCAAACACTTTTCCTAAATTTGTTTTGTTATTGGCATTTATTGATGTTTTAGATTTATAAATTATTCTTGTTTAACATACAGTATATGAAATGGGAATAAATATTTAAAATTATTCCAAAATGTAAATAATTAATATACAAATAGTAAACAAAACAGTTTGAATCGAACAATCAAACAATTAAATTTCCAGTATTCTTCTGCTATTTATATTTCATTTAATGAACTCATTTGATCATAAATGGAAAATGCATAATATTACTGAAAATATTTTCATGTAACCTTTAGATAATCATTTTGTAGAGTACTTTTTTAATTCCTGTAAGTAATTAAAAATAAGAATTTATAAGAGTTGTTATAATTTTGTGACAATTATATTAATTACCCTATTATTTTTAATTTATCTTTATGTTCGACATTAAGATTCTGTCAATTTACTTCTATATTTTTTTCTCTCTCTAAGATGTCCGAATCACTCAAATATATATATCTTAATATCAGTCAGTAGGCTTAACTGAAGAAGCTGTTAATACTATTTTAAACAGTTTGAAGGTTATAAGCATTAAGAAAGTATACCACTAATGATATAATGCAATTGTTCTATAATTTGCCTAACCATAATACATATGTGTTGAAGCTATATCGTCATACCCTAAGAAACATAAATATAAATTGTGAATCTGTATTATTTCAAAGAACAATCAGGGAATCAATTAAAACTACAATTGTAAATAATAGAATCAATAAATCTAGTTGGAGTGTATTCAATTTGTTGACCAAACTAGAAAATTTGAATAAACACTTGCAGAACAGAGATTTTATTAAGATCAAGCATGCCATTAATCCTGATGAAAAAACCAAAGCAATAAAGAGACTTGCAACTACTATATCAGAACTTGAATCATCCAATAAAACTACTCCACAAGATCCCAATATTATTCGAGAAATGAATATTTTAGACAAGTACCTCAAAATAAAGCAATCACAAGGTCAATTACCGACACATATATCCAAGAAATATAAACATAGTCTATTACTACCAGTCGCATTAAATTGGAATGCATTAAATAAAATTGAACGTATAAAAAATCAGTTGGATAAGGGTGTCCCTCCTGTTACGCTAAATTATACTAAAGCTGGTAAAAGTAAAATTTGGTTCATTCGTTCTCCTATCAATAAGCAAAAGTCACAATCTCCAAAACTAAGTAAATTAATCAGCAATGTCAAGAAAGAAAACCAATGGGTAGTAGATAGTTTAATTGCATGTGAAGAGAATGCCCAATTGGCATTGCACGAGGCCATTTGGGAGATATATAACGAAACTGGGAAGTTAGAAAAATATAATCTTAGTATCTCACTTCAGAAGGTTGATAAACTGAGGTTACTGCAATCCTATAACAAAAATGAATCAATTACGAACAGTAGTACATTACCATACAATATCGTAGCATGGTTGATGCCAATCTGCGAAGCAATGGGTATTCTGCAAGGTAAACTTGATGAAAGAGAGAAATATTTTGAAGAGTATAAGGATAAAACGTTAATAAACGGTGGATATATTGATTTCTATGAACAGAAAACAAAATTGATGTATGATAAAAGAAAACTAAGATTTGAAAAAATGATAAAAGAAGACGTTCCCTTAGCCTTTCCTTTTGTTCAAGACCGTAGTCTACCGTCAATCCTTAAAAGAAATAAATTATAAAACCTTCTATTCTGTATCCAATCTGAAATATATATGATTACTATTTTACATACAAACTTATAAATAATCATAAAATAGTGCATTTCAATTTTTATTTTAAATGATAATGGTTCATACCTACAGTTAAAGAATCCAAATCATTTTCTGTAGTTTTATCCCTAAGGAGTTCTTCAAATAGGGTTACTTTTGGTGTGCTACTCACTATATTGCCATTGTCATCAAATAGGCATTGCATATCAATCCTCGGTCTGCTTTTTAATTGAGTGAATATGAATTGTGAAGAATCAAAATGAAGATCATTGCAATACAACGATGCACAATTTGCCCTATCTGAAATTGTTATCGATCTTGAACACAATGGATATCCACATTTAGAATTATTACCTCTTAACCCTACTAACATATTATAATCACGATTATTTAGTAATTGTAACAAATACTTGAAAGTTTGCTCGTCAAGGCAATAGGAGGTGGCAATCATGGAAAGGATGACATCTATCACTTCAGAATCATCTCTTCCGTAGCCCTGTACTAATACATTATTGATATCATAAATCGTTGTCATTAATTGTCAAAAAAGATATAAAACTACCTACTTTGCTCTTTTGTTAAATTTTACTTAGTAATAGATGTTCCTGTAATTTGATCGGCACTTAAGAGATTTTTTTATCATCTATAGATTAATGGTAAATACATACCTATGTAAAATAATAACCCAAGAGTAGTTCAGAAACTGTGGAATTTCAGTTTCGGCAGACCATTAGGTACGGTACTGCTTACTGTTGCAATATCTTGATTCGTTACTATTTTAGGGCTGCCTTTCTTCTTCGGTGCTTCTTTCTTTTGAATGAACTGAACCGAAATCCAGGGAACTTTATCATGCAACTTTAACCCTTCAATTTCAATTTCTAGATTGAATTTTTCTATGAAATTTCTCTCATGTATATTTATGCTTGAATTGTATATCAGGAATTCATTAAGTATCGATACTGTACTCCAATATGAGAATTTTCTTAAACATGCCACAATTAATGAACTTATAAGTTCCCCATTTTTACAATGCATATATATTGGATAGTTCCTACTGTCAATCAGGAATTTGATACATTCAATCACCACATCATATTCTATCGGTACTTGCTTCTTCTTTCTTTTTACTTTTTTGGTTTTATCTTTCGGAGGTTTGTCATTACATAAAATATGCTTCATTTTTATATCATTTTGCTTACAGAATAAAGTCACTGACTCATCAAGTGGTTCTGGTGTTAGTGACACTATATATTTGAGTCTTAACGTCCTTAGAAATAAGAGATTTATCTCTCTAGGATATGAACCTCTATATAGTTTAGTCTGTACTGTATTGAAATGTAATGGTGTTACTAAAGACATTCAGTCAAAATATGTATAGGTAGGTATTCTTATCCTAATTAGTTAATTATTTTGTTTAGTGTATTTATTAACTTGTGTATTAAAAATCTATTAATATGAATCACATCTTAAATATCTTTGGTTTTTACTGTCGATCATTTTTCGATTTTCTTAATTTTTATGAAGCTACAAATTACAAATGGATGAAATTGATCAAACAAAGACTACAGAAAGAGAAAACAATTACGGGTTTAAATCAAACGAAAGTTACTATCTACCCATCACTTCGTTTATACAATAATATATAATACAATGGATTTTTATTACGAGGAGGAGGCTAGCAATTTGAATGAACAAAAAGACGGAGAGAAAGAGTCTGAGGTTCAAAGGGATGAAAAGACAAATGAGGTCTTCAACAAACTGGAAGATAATCTAAACAATGCATATGAGAAGACCACAAAGAGTCTAAAGTCTATGATCAGTGAATCATCTGATGGACTTAAGCTGAACTTACCTGTGGATGAAGCTACATCCGAAAAAGCACAGGCCTATTTAACCGCCTTAGATTCCAATCTAGCTAACATGGAAAACATCGCTACTTCATACTGGGAACAAGTAAAGAAACCAAGTTTTTGGTCAAATATTAGTGAAAACATAAGCTCTAAACTAGATAATGTTGTGCAATTGACTGCTGACACTTCGGAACTTAACGCCAACGATTCTACAACTAACCAAAAAGGTGAACAAGATATTGCCGGAAACAGAACTGAGGCTGAACTAAAGGATTTATCCACCAATAAGAACATCTACCTAAAAAACTTGAAACAAATTGATTCCAATATTGATATCGAGTCAAAGACAGAACTGATAAGTGATATTTTGAAAGAAAACCAGAATCTTGAAAAATTAATGAACCAAATTGTACCACAGGAAGTTAGTTATTTAGAATTTTGGAAGATCTACTTTAGTAAGAAATATGAAATATTAAAGAGAGAGGAGAAAAGAAGAGAAATCTTAAAAGCAAGTGCAAAAAATAACAAAGAAGAAGAAATTGGTTGGGATGACGATGAAGAGGAGGAAGAAACGGCTGAAGTTAAAGAACAAATCAAACCAAAATCTAATGAAAAGAAGCCAAAAAACATACAAAAAATAAAGGAATCCATAAAAGAAGAATCCCCTGTAATAATTTCTAAAGAGGATGTTGAAGAAGTAGTAGGAAAGAAGAAGGATACCACTGATGTGGTCGACAAAGAAGAAGATGAAGACGAAGAAGACGATTGGGAATGAGTTAATTAAGAAAATGTCATTTTGCTCAAAATTTAATATTTATATCATTAGGAATTCATATTTAATCATTCTACATAGGAAAGTCTTTTATATTTATGTACTAGTTACTTTTAGCATCCAATAAAACCAATCGATATCGATTGCTTTCTTAGACATATATTTATACTCAAACTCAGTATACACGATGATAAAATAACACATATGCACTAGATGTTATTGCTTCATGATGATTTTTAATAGGCCTATAAACGGTATCATCGAAATAGTACCATCCATTTTTAGCACCTTTATCAACGTACGCAGTATAATGACCACCATAAAGGCTACCGAAATGACAAGCTACACCGTATAGTTTATAGTTGAAAGGAGGAACTTGTCCTCTAGTAGGAAGTTCATCCTTAACTCCAGGTGGAAGTTTTCCATCATAATCATCTGGCCAAAATTCAGTCAAATCTAAATTATATGGATAATTGATAAATGAATTATTTTTGTTGAGTCGATTATCAAATCTCTTTAAGTGAATAATTAGATTTCTAGGGAGCCTGGTGATCGTTAATTTCTTTGTTGAAGGTTGTTTCTTCTTACATTTTGGGCATGACCATTGCTCATCTATTTCCAGGTTTTCGCACTTTGTGAAGTCATTAAAACAATCAACCAGAGAGCAATTTTTAACATCAGATGGAATTGGTACAGATAAAACAGAAAATGGTTGATATGTCGTTGATGTATGCATACACACTTTACATTGCAATCTTGAAGCATATTGCCCTTGGAAAAGATCGACAATTACACTGAAGTCGGTCGTTAAATATCTTTCCCATTCGATTGATGATGCAATACGAAATGACAATTTTTCTCTTAATTCTTCAGCTTGTTTAGATAGTCCTTTTAAAGGAGGATTTCCACCACATTGATTTAAATCTTCATGTAACCCATCTAATAAGAATTGAGAGAATTCCTGACAATCTTGCTGTTGCACACCCTTAAATAAGGAGTTTATAGAACCACATGCAAATTTAAATTGAGATGGTCTAACTGGAATCTTCTTAAGCTTTTTTGAGGAATGGCCAGAACTTGAATGAGAATTGGGCGTTCCAGAATCACTCTGGGTATACATAGTATTAACGAGACGAGAGAAATTTTTAGCCAGGACACCCTTGGAACCTAATTTACTGTTTAGATTAATATGCTTTTCATATGAATTGTTTAGAAATATTTTTGTTAGCTCATGTGTACCTAGGATACATTGAATAATACAATTCATGTAGCACGAATTTCCCATATTTTCCAAGCCAATAATAAAATCTAAATCGACACCTTTAAAGTAATGGGTTTTATCATCGAACACTTCCTTAGTATCATCATTAGCAAGGGCCAAAGATCTCGAATTAGGTGTTGATGAGAAGGATGTACTCATTGGTCTAGCGGGAAGCTGTGGAATTTCTGGCAATGGTTTCGCATTTATGATGTGATCGGAGCCACCTCTTATTGTGCTGCTATCATAAATATCACTATTAGTCTCTGATTTATTGAGTTGGCTTAACTTCGACATAGGCATCCTTCTTTGTTGTCTGTCTTCATTGAAACTGTGTGAGCGTGTGTGTTGATATGCTTCAAAGCTCGGAGTACGTGAAGGCGATCTCGACAATGATAAAGGGGCTATGTTTCTATTTAACGAATTTTGTAATATGCTTGATCTTTCGGCTGCATCATAACTTATCGCACCATTAATATGGGTAGCTTGTAGATTTGGCGCATCTGGATATTGCACAGATCTTCTATCACTCAGAGAGGCCGTTGTACCCGAAACTGATACTACTGAAGTAGTGGATGAATACAAATGTGGGTTTGGTGTTGATTGTATGGTTAAGTGAGGTTGGGAAATTGGTGATGAAACCGATGACAACTTTGTAGAAGATGGGTTTGATGACGAACTTCTAAAATTGGAGAACATTTTTTTTAAACTAGAAGTTCTTTTAACATCGCTATTTGGTGAAGTTTGTTTTGGGTATTGTTGTTCATGTACAATATAATTACCATTCATAACAGTAGGTGAGCTAGACATCATATTTTGCATGGATATGTCCATTGGACTATCAGCTCTGGGTATCATCTTTGGAAATGTTTGTAAACTCAATCTTGACGTATTACCATTGATATATATACTATCATCCGTATCATCTATATTCTTTTTCTCATTAATTTTAGATAAACTCAGAGTTTGACCACCAAATTTAATCCAACTAGAAATGCCTTTATTCAAGACAAATACTTTGCTATTCTCTAAGGGCTTTTCAAATGATTTGTTTAACAATATGCTCAATAATACCGACTGCTTTTGTGTTCCAAAATTATTTCGTTCATTGTCATCAGTGTAAAGAATAATATATTTGAACTTTTGTCTATTATGGAATAGTTCAATTTCTTCATTTGGAGATGTTATCATTGATTTTTTTTCTAATTCATGATCTGAATATGATTCCTTAAAAGATATTGGTTCAATGCAAATAATATTTTTAGATTTTATTTGGTACTTATTGAATTCTAACCTAGGGCGAACATCTATCAGAAGTACTTCACTATTACGTTGTGCCATAATTTTTCCGAGGACTTCTACTGATACCAAAGAACCAGTTTTCGGTAACAGTTCAAACATATCCTCAATACTCGTTGTCTTTTCAGTCGTGTTTACCTGCGACTTAGACTTTGTATCTAGATTATTACTGTTTGAATTTGAATTTGAATTGTGTTTAATAAAATTCTTAATATGAGCAATATTTTCGTCATTTAATAATGTATTAACTAATGTATTGTATATCTCCATTAACTCTAAATCTTTTCTTTGTCCCCCATTTATAATATTTTTATCACTCTTTATCTGTTTGAATTTAGGTAGATCTGGTATTCTGACCAATATAGTAATGTGTATTATTTTGTAATATATATATGCAGACTCATAAATCTTAAAGATTTTGGACTTAACACTATTGGAAACATTATCAAGTTCACTTTCATTGTTAAGTAGATTTATTTTTTTCAGTTTTTTACATTCATCTCTATAGTTAGCTAGTGTATCAATACATTCCTGCAATAGATACTTTATATCATTCGAATCTTCACCTTTAGATTTTCCATTCTCTGATATGAAGGTCCATGCCATCTCCGACAATTTTGATAAGGAAGTACAGAACGGTTCACTGCTGATATCCTCCTCATCTGGGTTAAATGGGTAGTCACCTATGTCTACCATTATTTAATAGGTTATAATATATGTTATGCTAAGTTTTTATAGTCTATATGGATAATTTATCAATGCTTTTAATGAAATGAATAAAGTGTGGATCCTGTGATCTAGGGATTTAGTACGTATATATCCTCTACTGTATTGGATCTTATAGATTTTTGGAACAGATAGATAACTAAGTTAGCTTCGCAACTATGGCAATTACCTATTTATACTGGATTTGTATTACAATATACCTTGCTAGTTCTAAAATATCTTGTTTAGGGTGTTATTACGTTTAACTTAGATTATTTGTCAGATTGACATTTTAAATCAGCTTACGTTACTTTTTTACCGTGACACCATTTTTGGTGCGGCAGTTTCTGTGGTACACTCCGGGTAATAATAATCATGTGACTATATCTTAACAATATTAAATACCAATGACAGTAAATAGATGAAACATATATCAAAATATATTATTATATAAAGTTGCAGAAGTAGTTAGGTATTTTATTGATTAGTAAACACCATCATCTGGCCTGTTTTGTTCAATCCTGGCATCTTCGCCTTGTTTTTGTAGTTCCTCCATACTTGGCTTTTTTAGATCACTTGAATTCTTATCATGCTCTAGATGTTCCAACCTCTTCTTATTATTATCAAATAATTTCTGCTCTTTAATATTTTCTGCATCTGGATGTTTCATTTTATGATCATTTGATTTGTAACTTCTTAAATTTACAGTGGTTGAAAGGTATCTACTAGTGATACATATTCTAGAAGGGATGGTAGTTAACGATATAAATTTTGTTGTTCTAAGAGATAACATGCTGACTATTTTATATATACTGATAGATAAAAGTATATTGTATAATTCTAGTTATCTCAATATAAAATATAACCTAATATTAATTTTGACAAAAGATAATCGAAACTTACTCCAACCTCCTTCCCTTCTCTACCTTTATAACAGTTTCTGTGGTTCTGATATATTGTTTTAAGGATACATAAACTAATTCACGCCGTGTATTATGAGGTACAATTGTAACTGTTCATACAATAACACTGGTGTGTTTAATTTATAGTAGGGAACACCCCTAAACCTCGTTATATTTCTTAATTAACAAGTTTCTGAAAGCGAAAGAATGAATACATCAGGAACCTTCGCATCTTGCCTGGTGACAAACACAGTCTGTATTGCTTTTATGGTCTCCTACATGATATTTAAGAAACTAATTTATTCGTATCTAAATATAAAGTGAAATATTTACTTTTGAAATTCGATTACGAATAATTCATATTATTAGTATACATATATATATATATAATTATTAAATTTCTATATTATGAAGACATTTTTTTAATAATAACCATAAAACGCAATGCTATACTATTTAAGCATCATATTCTTCCTTAACCAGTTCTCTTTCCATGTTAATCCATTTGGAGCTAGCGAATGCTGGATCCTCAGCAACTTCTTTGTTTTCACCAATGACCTTGAAACCAATTCTTTCGTAGAATGGTACTAATGGTTCGTGAGCAATAATGGAGATCTTGCTACCGACTTCTTGGTTACTCAATTTCTGTATGTAATCAGTTAATAATAGGGTAGCTAAATTCTTCTTTTGGTATCTTGGTTCAATAACGACGGAGTGAATAGCGACGATGTCACTGGATTCATCGTGAACAAGAGCCATACTGTCTAAAGTGATGAACTTAGTTGGAATTTTAGTACCTAAAATGTGACCAATTAAGGTCTCACTGGTAATAGACTTTGTAGCGGCGTCAAATTCCCTAATGAATAAACCGGAACATAATTCTGGGCAATTCTTTAATCTAAATTCTATAGTTTCTTTCTTAGCTCTTTCATTCGGTGGGAAACAAACGGCTTCTAATTCGGTGACTTGTTCTTCATCTTCTAGGATTAAAGGTCTGATGTACATGTGTAGGGGTAATGTAGTTGTAGTTGATGAACTACCTGTTGTTCCACTGGCAGCCATTGTTGTATTGTTTGTAATTAAATTGATGGTTCTTTCTTATTGAATTCTTACGAATGAATATGGTAATTAAACTTGATGAGAATAGTTATTTATGTAGATTTATATATATTAAATATGTGTAAATTGTAAATAAGTAATCTATGAAATATTTATTTTTTCTGTCTTCTTACTTTTCTCCCATCTTCCAAATTTTTCCGGCGCAAAAAATGTGATTAGTAAATAAGCCGGGTGGTTCTCATTAGAATTAACATGACTACGAACAAAAATATAGAATTGATAGATTACAGGTAACAATCAAAAATGATAGATATATTCCATGAGTTATGATAGATCTATTGTAATTAATTAGAGAATAGAGTGCGAGACTTGAAATTAAAGAATATTTTGTTTTATTTTTAAATTATACTAAAAAATGAGAATTGAATGAAATATGCATGCATATATGTTTTATATATATATATGTAAGAAATTTATGCCAATGGATCAAAAAACCATTCTATTTTAGTACCTTGGAATACTCTCATACCCATGGTTCTTGCTTCGTTGTGTAAATCTGGTATTTTGCCTTGTCTTAAGTCAATGAAACGTTTTAAAACTTTTGGTTGTAAAACGAAGAAGTTAATGATCATGAAACTTGCTAATGAGTACAACATACCGATGAATAGATCGAATCTATAGTGGTGATCTAAATACATGGTAGCCCACCATTGGAAAGAGATATATAACGAGACTAAGAGTTTTGGTACTAGACCACTGTTAAAGACTCTGAAGTACCATCTTTCACTGTATTTGAAGTCGTCATCATATAACTTGATGAATTGTGTCTTTTCTTTGGTACCTGTTTCAATATCGGAGATTTCATTCAAGTCTGAAGTGGAGCTTGATGTTGAGTGTGGAATGAAACCATCTTCTTTACTTGAAGTGGGAGTAATATCGTCATCATCGTTGAATTTAGATAATGGGATATTCAAAGCAGTTGAATCACATCTTGATCTATTAATATTGTTACAGAATCTATGTTTCAAACTACCAGCTCTACTAATTATGAAGAGGAAACATTGGAATGCAATTGCTGAATGTAAAGATGGAACTGCACCAAAGACGATTGGAGATAAATGGAACCCATTGGTGTTTAAATGTGTACCTAAGTGAGTATCGACTCTAATTAAACCAGCTGCGAAACCTTCTTGTGTGTAACTTACGTGTTCAGTATCGTTGATACCGTATAAGTGTGTGAACCAAGGTGAAGCAGTTGGGAATAAAAGATGAGTGAAGACACCACATATGTTTTGTAAACCTAACGCCCATGCAAAACATTTAAGTGTACCAGCTGGGTGGAAAACGTATAGGTAAACTGATGTAACGATTGGTGCAGTTACATGTAATATAACATATGAGAACCAAGAACCTAAATCTTTTGCTTTAGTGAAGTTCGAAACGTCTTGAGACGCTAGAGTATGAACTAGATTTAGAACTATTAAACAAACCAATGGAGTTAGGAAAGGTAATAGTAAGATTCTTAATCTTCTTGTGTTTTGCAAGTTATCTAAATGGAAGACGTCATCGTACCATTCGACGATGTTATAGTTAATTTTCTTGATGTGGTATAAGTAGTACCATATAGCCATTGGAATTAAGAAAAGGCCAACGACTGTGAATGCAATGAAGGTTACATAAGATAAATTCGATAGTTTGTAGTTGTCGTTATATTGAGTGTTCAGTTCGTTGAACCAGTCACCGAACATAAAGGCATCTGATAAGAACGCAACTTTGCTGTGAATAGTTGGTCTTATATCTATTGGGATGTCACCGGCATGATTAAAAATGGACAGCCATAAAATCACCGGGAAGAAATTTATTAGAAAGTTCAACGGCAGTGTGAACATATTTCTTTGGTTTAAACCAGACTTGATGATTCTTATTAGAAGGTTATAAACCTCTTTTGTTAAATTTCCAATCATAGGAAACTAATATTATATTGTATGAATTTTTTTTATTTTTTTGTACGGCGATGAATGAATGAATGAATGAAAGTGATTGTTTAATTCAATAAGCAAGCAAATCAATGGTATATATAATGAACGCTTGTACCTTGTAGCGAAAGGTAAAACGAAAGATAACTGCGAAAGCAAAACTAGAATATTATTTTTAAAAAGCTAAAAAAAAACAGCTCTATATTTATATTTAGATGTATAATATCGATGCTTGAAAACAGACGTTTCCTTATATAATGAACTTGTTGTGTAGTATAAAGACAAAATTTTTCAAAGCCTGGTGAAAAGCCAAAAAGCGAAAACCCATAGAAAACAAAGGAATGTACTGATTGGGAGAAAATAAAAGAAACGAGATAAAAATAAAAATGCGCCTTACTTTGCGAGAAGGAACGGGATAATAACACGGTCAACTACACAATGTTTGTGTGTCGCTAACATATACATCAAAACATTACTAGGTGACAATCATTATTTTCATTCCGGTGATATTACCTATAATCCTTTAGTGATGTCTGTAATATACTTTCTTCATCATTATTATCCAGCTGCAATGTCAGGTCAGTTCTGGGAAACTTGGTTGGTCTCTTGTGATATTGTCGATATTTCCTTGTTCTGCCGCAGGGTACATAAAGGGAGGAGGAGAGGGTTCCTATTTCAGCCAGGCAACTCCCCCTACGGGGACTATACTTATTGTTTTTCAATTTTTTCAATTTTTATTTTCATTGTAGCGTACGGGGGAAATATTCACCGTGGAAGTTAGATAAGAAAACGGATGAAACAGTTAATGCCGTGAATGGTGCAGTTTCACATTCTGGTGTCTGTTTGTTTACGCGATAAATTTATTATTATTATTTTATTCTTGGCCTTTTGGTTTCTTGGTTCCGCGGGATACAATTTCGGAACACAATCTCGGAACTATCATACGTAATTTTCGGCGGGCGGAAGAAAGAAAGAGAGAGAGAGAGTCTTTGTTGTTTGTTCTTCATCGATAAGTGAAACGAAATTATATAATTTTTAGAGGTGATCCAAAAAAAACATTAAACCAGACTATTTTCGTATATACATTTACAATTTAATCGTATTATATAAAGAAAAAAAGAAAGGCAAGACGTATATACTTATATTAGGGATATATTGCGAGTTTTTTTTATTTTAATCTTGGTATTATAATTAGTTTATTAATGAATACAGCTTCTCAAATTCAGTCTTTACAAGACATTAATGCTAATGTCATTTCGCCTAGTGGGAACGCATGGAGCGTGGATCCAGACAAGATCATTACCGTGAATGAACAGATACAGTATAAAATACAACTGCTATTACATATAAATAGTGTTTTGCTCGCACGTGTAATACATATGACAAATCCTTTCTTTAAAGAAAGAGAAACTTCAACTAATACACAACCAACCCTACCTGATGCTATACAAGCACTAGTTTCGCAGAATCTGAAAAGAGTTCATGCTAACTTACAATGCATATCACAAATTAATCAAGGTTATATAAGAGCTAAACCAGTGATACTGGATCCTCCTCAAGTGCCTCCACAACAACAGCAACAGTCTAATAACGATATACTCGCTAAATTATATCTGCTTATGTCAAGGGTCTTTGAATTCTGGTAAACAAAACAACATACGGCATTACACATATACAATACGTAATATTTATTATATTCTAATCCGAAAATGCATCATTGGGTCAAATTATGTCCCTCCCATCGTCTACTGTTATATTTCTCTCGCTCTATACATAATTTTTTGGTTTTTTCATTATCTTTCGATCTACTTCACGGTGCGACTATTTTTTTTTTGACTTACTAGGGGCAACTAAATCCCGTATCGAAATCTATGGTCAAAGTAGAAAAAATCGCAATTGTAAACCCTTTTTTCAAATAACATTACTACTTTAGTTATGTAACTCATACACATATATATATTTATAGCAGATTATACATTTAGATTCAATCATACAAACTACTATCTTGAAATTCAAGTAAATTATTAAAATATTATGACTACTGCTAAAAAGACAAGAAAACCGAGAATCATTAATTGTGTTTCGCAATTACCATATAAAATCACCCTAGATGAATCTACTGATAAATGGCTACTGAACCCAGCTACCGGTAATAGTGCACTATACTCATCTTTAGAGTACTTACAAAATTCTGACAAGTATGAACAGATCGTCGTCGGTTGGACTGGTGAAATCACCAAGAAGAACGCTACAAAAGTCGAATTGATGAAGAAAGTCGATGACGATGAAGAACACCATAAAGATATCGAAGTTCAAGTTATTGAAGACGCTGCTAATAACAGTTCCGCTAATGTAGACGAAGAGAAACTATATTTAACTTCCGAGCAAATGGAAAGCTTTAAGAAGAAAATAGATAAGAATCATCACCCAGTTTGGTTACTAAGAAGTAGTAATCAAAGTCGTTGGAGAAAATACGCTGAAAATATCATCTGGCCTATCTTCCACTATATCTTAAACCCTTCTAGTGAAGTCAATTTCGATTCTAACGGGGAACAGGAACATAATTGGTGGTACGATTATGTTAAATTCAACGAAGCATATGCAATGAAGATCAGTGAACTGTACGAAGAAGGTGATATTATCTGGATCCATGACTACTATTTATTACTACTACCACAACTATTAAGAATGACATTCAACACAATGAAAATTAAGGACGATGCCTCTGAAAAGAATGTCTTGATCGGTTACTTCCATCATGCCCCATGGCCAAGTTACGAATATTTCCGTTGTTTACCAAGAAGAAAACAAATCCTGGATGGTTTAGTTGGTGCTGATAGACTTTGTTTCCAAAATGAACAATTTAGTAGACATTTCGTTTCAAGTTGTAGGAGATTATTAGATTCCACTTCAAAGAAAACTAAAAACTCATTAGGTTTCGATCAATATAATATGTCCGTATACGGTGGTGATTTAGTTGTTGACTCTTCTCCAATTGGTGTTAACACCGAGAAGATCATTGAAGAATCATTTACTAAGGATGTCGACTCCAAGGTCTTAGCCATTAAACAAGCTTATCAAAACAAGAAAATTATTATAGGTAGAGATCGTTTTGATCCTGTTCGTGGTATCATTCAAAAATTGAGGGCCTTTGAAACTTTCTTAGCTATGTACCCAGAATGGAGAGATCAAGTCGTATTGATCCAAGTCAGTTCTCCAACTTTGAATAGAGACTCACCAACTACAATCAGATTGGAACAACAAGTTAACGAATTAGTTAATTCCATTAATTCCCAATATGGTAGTTTAAATTTTGCTCCAGTACAACATTATTACATGAGAATTCCAAAGGATGTTTATTCGTCTCTACTGAGAGCTGCTGATTTATGTTTAATCACTAGTGTCAGAGACGGTATGAATACCACTGCATTGGAATACGTTACTATTAAATCGCATGTTTCTAATTTCTTATGTTATGGTAATCCATTGATTTTAAGTGAATTCTCTGGTACTGCTTCAGTAATGAAGGATGCGTTGATCGTTAACCCATGGGATTCAGTTGCTGTTGCTAAATCTATTAACAACGCATTGAATATGGATAAAGATGATAGAACTACATTACAAGCGAAGATTTGGGCTGAGGTTCCATCTATCGAATCTTGGAGTGATAACTATATAAAACTATTAACTGATATTGGTTCTGCTGGAAATTCACAAGACCGTAAGATGACTCCAGCATTAAATAGACCTGTGTTGTTACAAAACTATACCAAGGCACAACGTCGTTTATTCTTATTTGATTACGATGGTACATTAACTCCAATTGTTAAAGATCCAGCTGCCGCAATTCCAACTGCAAAACTTTATTCTATTATGGAAAAATTATCTGGGGATCCAAAGAATCAAATCTGGATTATATCAGGTCGTGATCAAGAATTTTTGAACAAATGGTGGGGTACCAAGAATTCCAAGATTGGTTTAAGTGCCGAACATGGTTGTTTCGTCAAGGATATCGGCAGTAAAGACTGGGCTAGTCTAACTGAGAAGTTTGATATGTCATGGCAAAATCGTGTCGATGCTGTGATGGAAGAATTTACTAATAAGACCCCAGGTTCATTTATTGAAAGAAAGGAAGTTGCTTTAACATGGCATTACAGAAGTTCAGTTGTTGAATTAGGTGACTACAATGCAGCTGAATTAAGAAAACAATTGTTGACATTCACTGATGATTTTGATCTTGAAGTTATGGATGGTAAGAAGAATATTGAAGTGAGACCACGTTTCGTTAATAAAGGTGAGATTGTTAAAAGATTAGTCTGGCACGAATATGCTACACCGCAAGATTTATTGAAACCTATTGATACCTCTATATCAATGGACATGATGCCTGATTTTGTATTATGTTTAGGTGATGATTTTACGGATGAAGATATGTTTAGGCAATTAAACGCAATAGAAAAGAATTTCGATAAAAACCATAAGGACAAACGTAACGAATGGGGTAACTTTGGCTTCTACCCAGTCACCGTTGGTTCTGCCGCCAAAAAAACCGTGGCCAAAGCACATTTAACTGATCCACAACAAGTATTAGATACGTTAGGTTTATTAATCGGTAACGTTTCATTATTTCAAAATGCTGGTACAGTTGAATTAGATACCAGAGGTCATATCAAGAATAGTGAGAGTAGTTTGAAGTCCCAAATGGCTTCTAAAGCTTACACATTGAAAAGAACTGGTTCTTCAACAAATGTCACCAAACAATAGTAGCCTTACATCTCAAAAAAAAAATAAAAATAAAGCGAACATTTATTATTATTATTATTATTATTATTATTATTATTTTATATATGCAAGAATATCATTATTTAGTTACTGTTTACGCGATGCGCGAAAAAAAGAGTTTAAAAATAACGAAAAAATCAAAAAACCATCGAACCGTATATAACATACCAGCAAGCAAGGTTTGAAAAGTGTATAATAATTACAAAAGAACCCAGCAAAAGGATGTCATTAGGGATACCACTATCTCAGTTAATCACTGACAATCCAGACCCATTGCATACTGGTATCCAGGAGTTGGACCAAGCACTAAATGATGGTTTCCAAAACCGTAGTATCTACGAGGTATATGGCCCACCTGGGATTGGGAAGACCACATTAGGAAAAGAGTTGATAAAGAATGCAACAATACGTAACAGTGATGATAAGGTACTATGGATTGAAACCTTTGTACCTGTATCCCTTGAGTTTGAAGAAGAAAACGTATACAAAGTGCGCATCACTAGATTCACGGAGCTTCTAACATTTTTCGGCAACTTACTCAAGGATAAAGACAAATACGAATTGATAATAATCGATGGTTTTGCACAATTGCTAGTTAACCACTTGAATATCCTTATTGCACACGGGGTCGACAGGAGTATACATGAGTTAAAATGCAAGGACTTAACACTACTATTCACAGCGATGACTAAATACACACACTCCCAGAACTCCACTATAGTATTACTAAACAGTTGCATGAATACATCATACCAACAAGATCTTGGAAGTTACGAAGAAAGCTTTGAAGTAATCGATGATGGTATGAACTTCTTTGTATCATCAACAACCATCTTAGGTAATAACCAGGACACACATGGAATTCCTCAGACCCAAAGAAGTAAGCGCCGTAACGTTCAAGTACTGAAAAGTTCTTTGATTGCCAATTCAGGAATGGGTACCCGAGACTCACGCTGGGAAATATTTCTTAAAGCACGAATCGGGATCTTCTTCAATTGGGATGATACAGTGAAGGGTCACAGACGTGGCCGTATAGCTATTGTGCACATTGACCCTGGTAACGAAAGCAGCAGTGGTCGTCGCAATGCAGCTATTATGGTTGAAGGAGAAAAGCAGATTCAGGTGGTTCGCTTTGAATACTGCGCAGGAGATGTTGTGCCGATGGTTCTGAGTCCCGTAGTAGTCACGGACAGTGAAGAGGAGGATGCTGTAGAATAATGGGAAACACTTTGTAACCATTTCCTCATTGGGAAATATACGGTTGGGTCAGCCCATGCACCATGGTCAACTATTAATAGAGAATGCAGGTTCTGTCACAATGTCTACTTTGGGAATAATGATAGCTCGAGTTATTTATAGATGTGGTAAGATACTGGTTTCAAAATCCTATGAAAGTATTTATAAATCTTTGGAAAATGCGTATATAAGGCCCTGGAATATTATTCATTGATAAAATATATAGTAGTTGTCTGTTTTTCTTATATATGTAATATACAACCAGTTTGCCTTTCGCTTAAATAAACAACAACAATACACTCAAACAAAATGCAATTTTCAACTGTCTTATTATCTTCTGCTTTATTCGCTTCCAGCGTCATGGGTTTAATTTCCAATGAAACTATTTCTTCTTCTATCACTACCTCAGACAACGCTACTGTCCCAGTCTCTACTACATCTAATAACGCTACTGTTCCAATCTCTACTGAGTCTTACACTGTTACTGAAGTCGTCACTGAATTCACTACTTACTGTCCATACCCAACTGAAATTGTCACCAACAACAAGACTTACACTGTCACTGAAGCTACTACTTTAACCATTACTGATTGCCCATGTACTTTAACTAAGACCACTGACAAGCCAGCTACTCTAAAGCCAGCTACCACCACCAGTGCTTCTATCGTTACTAAGGAAACCACTACCGCTAAGAAGTCTTCCTCTCACTCCGTCACTCCAAACAACAATGCTGCTAACGCTGTTGCCCCATCTGTTGCCGGTTTCATCGCTGCTTTATTATTCTTATAAAAAGTTTAATACTACGCCCTTTTTTGGTCCATTTCTGCATCATTTAGTTAACAATTAACTAACTAATATGTTTAATATCGATTATTAAACAGATATTTTTTCTTTAAGTTCTCTTATAATTCTAGTTGTTCTTTCATTATTCTTTATAAAGTTAATATTTTTTAAAACGTACAAATTTTTATGTTCTTTATCAATTCACTATATTTATATGCAATTTCAACCACTCATCTATACTATTAATATCTATAAGTAATACATGAGACTTTAACATAACAAAATGCTTCAATACTCGAAGTGATGACCGTAAAAGTATAGAATACGCCAGCAAGTGAGAACAGATCACTTTACCATATTTGAAATATCGCTGCTGAGAAAAACTATGCGCATCCAACTGTCCAAACTTATCATCATTGAACTTATCATTATCATCAATATCATTAATTAATACCTCGCTGATCGGCTTCTCGGTATCACACATTACTTCCCTGTGAAACTCTTCGCAAAATTCATCACATGAACACGACCAATTATGGATATCAACATATACAGGAGGTGTATCATCACTCCCGATTTTCACAATAAGACGATACAATAACCGATACTCTTCCTCATATATCGAACTCAGTAACAATTCAGTCTCATCGGTAGCGATACCATGTGCTCCCACCCCTGCTTCATCAGCATATTTATCCGTGTCTTGCTTCCCTATAATAGTAGTACCATCCTGTATCGTGCTAGTTATATCTAAATTACCATCTTCCTTAACATTCAACACATATATCATCATATCATTCGACTCTAGCAGTGATAATGCTCGAATGAACAGATCACGAGGGAACATATAGTACAAGAAACTTGCAATGGAATCGTTCAATTCACCATCTTTTGTAATTAGTTGATCGTATAACTCAGAATAATTAATCTGTTGTTCTTTCGATACATTATCCATCACAGCATTTGAATTTCTGTCTCTTTCAACACTTGTTAGTATATATTCTCATTTTTTTGTATTATTTTTGCTCTTCGTTTTCATCGGAGATTTTTTTATATTAAAAAGCTAGATGATATTTTAAAAACAGGGAAACTTAACAAACAGACAGAAACAACCTATAGAATATCGATAACACAACTACTACCCCCTACAATGAGATTCAGATTACCTTTCAGATATACTAGAGCACAATTAGAAATCTTCAGATTCTCCTTCTGTCTACTGGCACCAGTCGCTGTCATGTATTATATCGGTACAGATACTGATAAAAAATTAAATGTACCAGGTTTCTGGCCAGATCCAGATACTCTTAATACGATACCCAAAGAACGTTATGAGATCAAAGCAGAATTAGCTAGAATGAAGAAAGAAAGACTAGAGAAAAGATTAAGGATGGAAAAAAAATTACTAGAAGAATACAATACCGATATCGAAGCTGAGAAAGACAAGATTAGACAAGAATTAAAACTAGAGAAAACTAAACTCGGAAAAACCTTACATATAGATAAATCTGATTAAATTCACAATAAATCGTTTATTACTTATAAATAGATGCCTGTATATATTCGTATGTGTCCCTTCCTTATATAATCTATAACAAATATAGATATTATTTACTATTCGCAATGCTAAAAACCCTTCAAGTAACTATTGGTTCTCTTCATCATCCATAGGGTTATATATATTCTTGGACAATAGTCTATTCAGCTCATTCTTGATGAACTCAACTTTGGTTGGATCCACTAGTAAATGCATCTCATCTAACTCTTCAAGGATTATATCACTATGTTTCGAATCTAGTTGTAAAATTAACGCTTTGATCGATGGATCACATTGCAACAACATTCCTCTTCTTGCTCTAGCCATTTCTCCTCAAACTTAATTAGATTTATCCTCTCCTTTACGTTTTCTTTTAGTAGAAGTTAACATTCTACTAATATCGAAAGATAATTAATGATTATAATTTTTTTGATTTTCGATTTTTAATACATAATGAAAAACTAAATGTATACAGACCCTAAAAGTGTACAATATCTCAATCAAAATAACAGATTTAACTAAAGAAAACTTAGTTAACGTATCGACTAGACTAAACTCATCTAAATGGTTGTAGAGAATAATACTAATGGACAAGAAGTTGAATCTATGGCTCTAGAACATCCTATAGACAATAAAGATATAGAGAGTAACTCTAATATCGATATCTCAATAGAAGAAGATACTCTACCGAAGAAAGAGGAAAGTATAAATGAGAACAATAATTCAGAAGAAGATAATGACACAAATTTAGTAGGAGATGTTACAACTAATGGCGATGAAACTAGCACTACTGAGAACAGCGAATCCGATACAGAAACGGAAACAGAAAGTGAAGATGACGATGAGGAACCACCCCTATTGACATACTCAAGAATAAAAGGGCTTCCGATCAGACTCTTTGAAAGAGATGCTATATCTGTATGCAATTTCCATGAATCAATTTACATATTCGGTACCCATTCCGGGCTACTGTTCTTTACAACACCTAGTTTTGAAATAATTGAAACTTTGAAATGCCATAGGTCATCCATCTTATCTATATATACCGATGGTATAAGTTTTGCAACAGCATCAATCGATGGGACTATCGTAACTGGGCTTGTTGAAAACATCAGATCAGATGATCTAATGGCATTTGATTTCAAGAGACCTATTAATGCCGTTGTATTAGACACAAATTATCGAACTACCAAGACATTTGTTTCAGGTGGTATGGCTGGAGAATTGGTACTCTCCCAAAGAAATTGGTTAGGTAATAGAACCGATAGCGTAATATCTAAAGGTGATGGACCAATTTTATCAATATATAAAAGCGAAGAAATTCTATTTTGGTTTACTTCTTCGGGTATTCATTTTTATGATGTCCCATCAAGAAAGTTGTTACTAAATATACCTTTACCGGATAATAAGAACAATAACAATAGCTTCGATCTATCCAGACCTCATGTACATATACCTGAACGTGATATAGTTGTTGTTGGTTGGATGGATCATGTATGGACATTCAAGATATCATTAGCAAGAAATAATAGCGAAGATAGTTTTGTCTCTAATAATATAGGATCGATGTTATCCAGTGCGGCTTCAAGTTTTAAAGCAATGCCAGATAAGGAGGTTGAATTGGAGAATGATTTGGTTATCCCAATGTTAATATCGGGCATAACGTCTTTCAAAGACGATCAATTATTGTGTCTTGGTTATGAAAAACAGTATGATAAGAAACATGAGTTGATATTAAAAGCATTAACTCCACAACTGAAAATTTTTAACATAATCAATGGTAGTGAAATCTATAATGATGAAATTGTGTGCAAAAATTATGATAAATTAGCACTTAATGATTACCATCTGGGTAAGTACGTCGATCCAAAAGGCACTAATCCAGCAGAATATTATTTAATATGTTCCACAGATGCTATTAAGATTCAAGAATTGAGCTTAAGAGACCATTACAACTGGTTTTTGACAAGAAAGAAATATTACGAAGCCTGGAAAATTGGACAATATGTTGTAGATAATTTAGAAAGAGCTGATGTTGGTATCAATTATGTTAATGTATTGCTTGAAAATGACGAATGGGATCAAGTAGGGTCAATGGTGGTCAAGATATTTAGTGACATTTCAGAATTATCTGAAACTTCCGAACCTCTTCAGGATTTATACTATAACGAATGGCATAACATTATAATGATTGCTTTAAAAATCAATAAAATTGAAATAATTGCAGATTATATTCCGCAAGATCTAAATCTAAAGGATTCGATCTATGATAGAGTTTTAATATATTGTCTCGATAACAACCATCGTGTATTATTTTCCAAGCTCATTAATATCTGGAAGGTTGATTTATTCCATATATTAACGTTAGAAGAACGGTTGCAAACTTCTCTAAACGACCATGACGAAGATGAATTATATTATCTTGATCAAATTATTTCCCTATATCTGAAAGAAGAAAGATTCTCAAAGGCAGTACCATATATGATTACAAAGAAAGATGATAGAGTTTTGGACATTTTAAATGCGGAACCACAGATTATTCCACAAGTTTCAGACAAATTAATTGAGATTGTTTTAATACCATACTTACATAATAAAAACTTTAGCCAAATTGCAGTCAACGATTTATCAATAAAGCAAATTGAAACTATTTTCTATAAACCAATTGAACTTTTGGTAAGAAATATAAACGTAATATCTATTTCCAAGATTATTTCTATATTTACTGGTTATAAAAAGGAAGGATCTGATATTGATAAACTCCTATTATGTATTTTTGAAAGAATTGACTCTAGAGATCCAACTGAGTTAAAGGTATTTGAAAACGAAATTATTGACTTATATGCAAGATTTGAAAACGGACCTTTATTAAATTTCCTAAAGACTAAATCGAATTATAATGTTGAAGATGCCATTAAAATCTGCTCTTCGCAATCAGGTCTTTATCATGAATTAATATATCTATGGGGTAGAATAGGTGAAAGTAAAAAGGCATTGTCTATAATTATCGATGAGCTTAATGATCCTTCCTTGGCAATTGAATTTGTAAGAAGTTGGGGAGATATCGAGTTGTGGAATTTTTTAATTGAATACACCATTAATAAATCTAACTTTGTCAAAGCTCTTCTTGATTCATATGATTACCTAGGCGATAAGTATGTTGATGTAGTAAGATATGTTGATGACGATTCCAAAATTTCAGAAATATCTACCCCTGTCATAGAAACATTAATGGAAACTTCCAGAAGTTATCAAGTAAATGAAAATATTTTCAAGATTGTCGATAACAATACTTCAAAATATGCTATAAGATTGCTGGAACTTAGATATAAGGGTAAATTGTATGATAATTTGAATACTTCGAGATAAATGCTGAATAATTGTTTACAATTTCATGAAAAAATAAGTTATAGAAAAATAAGTAGAAATATTAATGATAGAAATTAAATTTTAATGATACATAAGATGCGAATGAAGAATTTTTAAATCAAATTGTAGACTAAATAAAAGGAGTTACAACACCAAGGTCTATATTTTGATTTGCAGTTCCTAGAATACTTTCAAGTGGAACACCATCCGTAGTTTTTTTGGATCTGCTATTACTGTGTCTCTTGTTTTTCTTGATTCTTTTTATTAATGATCTATAAGTGGCACGAAGTTCACTTTGTGTATTTTTCGACAAATGTATGTCATTCGAATTTTTAACGACTACTAATAATGATTTTGCAATGTCGATGCTGGATTGTCTTGAATTTACAGATATTGGTAAGTCTGCTTCTACATCTTCTTCTCCCATATTCGATGATACGATTGTGTGGCTACTGTTTAAAGCTGAACCTATTGGGTTTGTTGCTGTAGTATCTAATAAATGCTGGAATCTTTGATCCTCAAATCCTGGTACGCTTACGCCATTTTCGTTTAAAACTGCAGCAGAATTGTTAGCCGGGTTTATGCTGTTATTTATTACTGGGTTGATATCATCAATTACAGAATTGACGAAGTTATTGTTACTATTAGTAATATTACCAGATAATGCTGAATTAGGGTTAGTACCTGTATCAGAAGATGCGACTGAATCATTGAAAACATTGTTTATATAATAATTTGGAGCCAATCCCAATGAAACATCATTTAAGTCAACAACATTCTCAGTACCCAAAAATAAACCAGGTCTATCAATCAAATCACTGACATTATAGAAATTATTTTGTAGACCTTCCATGTATTGACCGTCTAGAAATTTGGCAAAATTAGGATCTAGAACATTGGTTACAGGATTAGAGACAGGGATATTATTTTGATTGTTATCATTTTTCAGATTATTAACTAATGAATTAGTGTTTACAGGTGACATTGTGTCAGAGAATGTGGCAATACTAAAAGCATCAGTGTTGTTATTGTTATTTGGGTTATCTGTTCTGTTATTACTAGTAGCATCATCTATATCATTATCACTATCACTAGGAAGTTCTTCTAAATCGTCCTCTGGGGCAATTTGGGGAATTTTAGTGTTGCTGACGGTTCTACTATTAGTGTAGAAATCATCACCTGGTTCCATTTCTTCTGCGATAGTACTTTCAACTAATTCTTCCGTACTCAAAAAATTATTGTTCTTATTTTCAATGTTTAAATCTAGTAACATTTCATATTCCCATTGTTTAATACAATGATAAATGTGACATAACGAATTAAGTTCAGCTTCTAGTGCTTCATTTTTCTTAAATGCCATGCTGACATTTTCATTTAATTGAATCATATTCGCAGGTATGATACCAGAACTTTTCCAGTTTGCTTTGATAGTATCGATGGGTATACAATCCCAAGCTTGTTTGATAAACTTGAATGCATTAGACATTGTTAACTGACTCTGTTCGAAACTGATGTAAAAAGGTTTTTCAGTTTTTTCTTCGATCTTCTTTTGTAATTTGATCAATGCCTCATATTGTTGTATTCTGTATCTTGTTTTAAATTCATCCAACACACCCCAATTAAATGGCAGAAATCTTGAGTTAGCAGAAGTATACACCAGTGTAATATTCTGTAAATGCAAATTAATAATTCTATGGGAGCATGAATCGTCTAGAACAATCCAAATTTTTCTGTTATATGCGACTAATCTTTTATCCCATCTGACTAACCAGTCGTGGAATAAATTACCTGTCAACCATGACTTTCTATTACTATGGTATGAAATATCGAATTTTCTGGCCATTTTTTCACCTAATAAAGATTGAGAAACAGAGTCAGTTGAATCGTTTGGAAAATAGTTTCTGAAACTTTTGTAATTATTGTATTTACCTACCACTAGAGGTTTTAATTTTTCAGAACCATCTAAGTTTGCACATAACATTACGGTTGCTACTTCTATTTTTCTTTGGATACTACTTGTTTCATATTGGGCATAATCTAATGGTAAATTGTAAGCTAAAAATGTTTCATCTAATGTAAAAATGTCCCTTGCTGGTATTTTTGCAAAATATTCTTTTAAATAAACTCTTTCTTCAAATGACCAAACTTTCGGAGTCTTCGGCATTTCTTCATCTAGCACAGATATATTCACGTCCATTTTTGATAGAAAATTTGATATCCATTTGTAACTAAAGGAACCGTTACCTTCCCTATGCTTGGCTGGTATCCTTTGCCATACAGCATGTGCAGTCTCTTGAAGAATAGGTGACGTTATTGGTATACCGTTCCATATACTCTGAGAGATCCATTCTTGTAAAATTTTACGTACTAATAAGTTATTTGGTTTTCTTATTCTATTTGCGTCTTTTTCATGTCCTTTTGAGTTCATATAGGTTTCCTTTTTAGCCAATATTCTTGATACTGTACCTTGAGAAGGAATTTTTGCTAGTTGAAATGTTTCATAAGCCCATCTTGCTAGTTCTTGTTGTGTCCATTTTGGATGTGTTTCGGCCATAAGACAGATATTGTATCTTTGTTCAATTGATAACATCTTGATTTGTATGTATATTTCGAAGATAATGCAATAAATGAATAATAAAATTAGGTTTTAGAAGTGTAATTTGATGTAATGTATCTAATATTACCAATAGAGTGTACAAAAAAAGAAACGATGGCACACGCTATTTCGTGGAGTTGAAGGTATTCTCAGATAATAAATAGTAGTGCTTTTAGTTTTCCAACTTCTGGGTTTAAAAGATAATTAAACAGTGTACGTCTTCAACTAAAAGCTACGCTTTTGTATTATATATACTTTACTATTTATAAAAGCTTCAAAGGAAACTATTATAATGTCATCGACCGTTTTATCTTTAATCAACTTCGGTGGAAAGACTGGCAGTTTTTCAAGCCTGATTTTTCAAATATTCCGATTTGTGGTGTGTGGGTTTTGAACCAATATTGACTAAATAAGGAAGCTTAAAATCAGATATAACTATTGAATATTTTTGTTAAAAATTCAAGCTAATGTTACACGTTCGTTAGATGTTGGTAATATATTTTATAATAAGATTGGATGAAAATATGGATGTTATTATCGATCGTTCTTATCTTCCATTTGGTAAACACACCATTTAAAAATTTTCTCGTTGTTACCTAGCAACTGGTGATCAATTATTCAAGTATCAAAGACATAGTTAATATCAAAATATCAGATATAGTATCTTATTGTTGTATCTATTGAAGTGTGTTGGATGATATTTTGATGTAAGGTGTGTAAAATACTACATCAATTTTACGTACATAACGTATTTCAAACTTCAAAATGTCAGACCTTGTGGTTCTACCCTTTAATTTAGACGCAAAGGGAAATCATCCCCATTTCACTTTTATTATAAGGACAATTCATACATATGGCACATTGAATATTAACAAATTAAATTTTAAAATGCCTGTGTTTCTATCAATCTACTAAGCATTATTTTTGAAACAGGTTGGCGGCTAAAGTGTTTCCCTCGTTTAAATCTTCGTTCATCTTAAAAGAGTATGTTTCCATATTGGCGTGATATACATGAATCGAGTCACATGAGTAGTGTTACATATAATCAATTGTAGAGCTCGTGTGTGTATAGCATGGCTATATGGTAGGTAGGAAAGTGGTTATAAATTATGGTAGTTTGAAATCACGTGCTTTTCTGAGCTATATTCCGTTTTTGATGATCTTTAACGGTAGTAAATCTGTTTGGAATTTTAACGTATTTGAAAAATTTGAGTTCCTAATTTGAGTGAGAAACGGGTAAAAGTGAACTTACAGAAGCTGAACTGAAAATTGTTACAGATTTAGAGATATTTTAATTCTTTCATATTTTAGTATTGAAGACAATTCTTTAAAAGGACAATCACCAGTATCAATCAGTTAAAGGTAATACTACAGCTTATCAAAGGTTACAATTTTTAAAAGCAGATATCTGAAGATAGATTAAGGACGAATTTTTACTCGCATATACCTAAGAATTCCTTCTTCACATTTAAGCACATCATTCTGCAACACAACCAAGAACGGAAAGAAATTTCAACATAACCAAGCTAAAACGATATAACATATTGTGAATATAATTACGATCAAGTAATCTGAAATTATTTTATTAATTCAAAATGGCTCATAGAAAATTACAGCAAGAAGTTGACAAGGTATTCAAAAAAATTACCGAAGGTCTTGATGTCTTTGACATGTATTATGAAAGACATGAAGCATGCTCGAATAACCCTCCTCAAAAGGAAAAGCTAGAGTCTGACTTAAAAAGAGAAGTTAAGAAACTTCAAAGGCTCAGAGAACAAATTAAGTCGTGGCAGAGTTCGCCCGAAATAAAAGATAAGGACTCATTACTTGATTACAGACGATCAGTAGAGATAGCGATGGAAAAATACAAGGTTGTCGAGAAGGCATCCAAGGAGAAAGCTTATTCGAACATAAGTCTGAAGAAATCAGAAATCTTAGAACCTGAGGAATTAGAAAGGCAGGAAACTTCTAATTATCTGCTACAACAGATAGATGAATTAGAAAGACAATATGATCTCCTTCAGATAGATATTGATGACCTATTCTTATTGAACAAGAAGAAAAAGACATATTCTCCAATGAACGAAGAAAAGATCGAATCGATGAAAAACTTCCAAGTTAGATACAGATGGCACCAACAACAGATGGAATTAGCTTTAAGACTTCTGGCCAATGAAGAATTAAGTCCCGACACTGTCAATGAGATTCAAGATGATATCAACTATTATGTTGAATCCAATCAAGATGAAGATTTCGTCGAAGATGAATCCATCTATGATAGTCTTGATTTACATACTAATAAAGCAATTGCGCATGAAGTCTCCCAATCATTTGTCGCTCAAGTAGTAGAAGATGAGGAAGAAGCCAATAGTCCGATGACCTATACAAATCTAGATCTAGATGAGTTTTCAAAATTATCCAAAAAGGATCAAAGAAGGGTGGAAAGAGAAGCTAAGAAGGCGGCTAAACAGGCGGCCAAAACTTCAGCTCCTTTAACGGAATCACAGGGACCAAGTGTATCTGTAAAGATGGAAAATATTCTGAAGAGCTCATCGCCTGAACCTGAAAAGGAGGCATCGCCTGCACCTCAAGCAACTATTCAAACAAAGGCATCAGAAGCTGTTCCTGTAGTCGAACAAAAACCTTCATCCGCACTAAAACTAAATGTTGCTACACCTATGATTGAAACAACGCAAGGTATGCATACTCATATACATCAAGGCCAAGATGGTGTAACAAGCTCGACAATATTAAAACCGGCCACTGTTCCAGTTAGACCAGCAGGTGACCTAAAGTGGTCAGTTGCTGCTGCTCAAAGTATAGATAAGGAAAAAAAAGCTACTGCTGCTAGTAGTTTAGTAAATAGCACATTGTCTGGTACTACTAGTTCTGTTGCCTCACCTACAGTAAGTACAGCTATCACACCACGTTTAGCTACACCTTCTTTACTAAGTCAAACTGAGAAACCAAGTAATATTGCATTAGAATCATTAAATGGCACAACATCATCTCTATCATCAGTCACCGCTGCAGCAAATCAAAATAATCAACAGTTCCATAGAAACTTAAGCTCACCACAATCCGGCACAGTTTACCAACAAACTATTGCAAGTGAACAAGATTATATTTCAGAACAAAAACTCGATTCCTTAACATCTTTTGAACAAATACCTCAAGCAAAGTTCGATGAAGAGGATGAAATATCTTCTACCATAATTTACTCTTCTTATGATGAGGAAGATGATGAAGAATATGAAGATGAATTATTTAGGAATATCCAACAACAACAACAAACGCCAGAAGAAATTGCTTCCAAAGAAACCAGACGTAAGCAACTGGAAGATATATATATCAACGATTTCGATACCTTAAGTCTGCCAAACGGTATCAAAGAATTCATGATGGGTTACGAAATCTTCAACAATAAGCTATATGCCAATGATGGTAAGCTTGGTGGTTTCAGACACAGTGTTGATATGTGTAGCATTGAACGATTAAACGAAGTCCCCTTTGGAGTTAACCCTCCTAATCCATTAGACGCATTCAGATCTAGTCAACAATGGGATACTATCCGATGCAGTATAGATACTGATAATAAAGATTTAGAATTTGAAAGTATTAAGGAAAAATTCAGAGGTTTAGAAATGTTCAGTCTCTTCTATAACTACTACTTCGCAGTAACATCTTTGGAGAAGAAAATTGCATTGGAACTACTTAGAGAAAGAAATTGGAAAGTTGCTGATGGTGAAACTATGTGGTTTTTAAGACAGGGTGAACCTAAATTTCAAAATGAAAGTTTCGAAATTGGTGACTTCAAGATATTCAAATTAGATGATTGGTCCGTTATAGATAAGATCAATTTCAAATTAGATTATGCTAACCTTGTCTACAAAGAGAATAACACTCAATTACCAGACCGATCTTTAGAAGATATAGTAGATGACATTGAGGATGGTGAGGAAATTAAGAGAGAGTTGTCACATGGACAACAATTACTTCAACAGTTAAAATTAGGTAAAGCTTAAATCAAATAGCAATAATTTTGTAATATATGTATATATGCATTTATATATAGACTATCCTACAATTGGTTAGAAGAGTTAGATCATGTATGATTAATGATACATAATGTTTATGTTTTAAAATGTTTCTTTCAAAGGTAATATTGTTCAGGACGCATGACATGGTATATGCATGTTTTTATAACAATAGTAATGATGACCATACAAAGACAGCAATAATAGCAGAAACCTTGGAGAACCACCAAACATGTTGGATTGAGAATGGGCATAATGTGAACTTCCATTCCCATAAGTTAGTATCTCTGTTGAAATGACCTGAAAGTAAACCAGTATTCCCATGGAATTCACCCATAATTGATCTAACAGTGATTTCTTGTAAATGGAACTCAGAATCAGCTAATGGTTCCTTAGTAGCAACCCATTTCTCACCAAACCTATTGTATGTAGTTTCGCAACCTTCATGATCATGGCCAACCATCACCATACCAGGTTTGTTGTTCTCAAAGATAATATTAAAAACCTTATTTGTTACTTCCTCGCTGATGTGGTTTTGAGATCTCAGTAAATTGGCTTTGTATGGTTCCTTTTCGTAACCTTCTGGGTAATAATTAAACTCAGGTGGATCAATACATAGACCTTCTTCTTTATAGAATGGTACATGTGTAACCAAAATGGTACTACCAGTGAAATTTCTTTCAGATAATTGTTTTAAAAATTCCCAATCGTATTTAATAAATTCAGGTTGTAATGCTGGACCTTCCAATAATAAATCATTCAATACAACTAATCTCCACGGATGGGAAGTTTCAGTATCATATTCAATCCAGTAGTTATCCTTACCAAACATTTCGTTATATCTTGCCATGTGTTGAAAAGTAGCATCACCAGAATAACCAACATCATGGTTACCGGTTAAATTAACAAATAAGTAATCTTCGTTATCATCCCATGAGTACACATCACTGAAACCAAAATTGAAGTCTACGGGATGATTATCTAATATCTCGTTGAATTCATCCGCCCAAGTCGGCCAATCTGCCTTGTACAACTTGGTAACCTCATCATGATGTTTTTCTTTAATATTTTCAATAAGAGTGGTTTCTCTCTTGAATAGTCTACTCATATATCTTCTAGTTCTATTGTAGAACTCAGAATCTGGAATCCATTGAGAAGAAAACAGATCACCCATAACAATGACATGAGAGGGGTCTAATCTTGTTTTCATAGTTTTGAAGATATGACCTAGGTAGAAATCATTTCCAAATGTGTCTAATCTAGAAACATATGGGGTACTCTTCCAGACTCCCTTGATTTGTGGATCACCAAGTGCCATAATGTGTAGGTTTTCGTCATCGGAAGTCTTATTGTTGGAGTTGAATTGAAACTCTTTAACGTCATTTATGTAACGATTGATATAATAGGTAGCCTTATCGAAAAGTGATGCATTCTCTAGTATAACACGTTCTGCATTTGCTTTTGATTCATCAAAACAATGCCATGAACAATTTGCAGGATTTAATGAGGGGTATGTGTAAGAGTAAATATTTGATACAATTGCCAGGATTGTAGCAAAGATTGCAAATTTCTTGACACTTAATCTAAGCATATCGAGAATGTATATTGCCTTGTAGTATTGTGTTAACTATTATACTACTTTATATATTTCGTATGTTAATTCAGGACAGTTTAATTTGATGACCTTGAAAGAGGTGTGAATTCGAAGATCGATTTTCAACAAAGCGATAATTGCCATACGTAATTTTCATGTTCTTTTAGTGTAAAAAAATCAACCAATAATGAACTAATAATGTAACAAATTATACTATACATGTAAACAAATAAATATTATTGAGGTTTATATACCCTACTTTATTGATTTAACTAAACTTGATTTTATTTATTCAACATCCCTTAAAATGCTGGTACAAAAATGGTGAACTAGAGGGACATACATACATTTTCTTCATTTTTTAAACTATATAGTACTAAATAATGATTCTATTTGGAGGCAACAAAAGATATTCCTTTTACATGTCATTGACATATTGGTAAAGGAAATTTAGATAAAATTTTAGTTGAACAACAAAAAATTTCAAAACAGTACCTACTTTATAAGCGTTATTTGTGGTTAATACAGTGTTGTAGAGATATGGGACATCAGCGTTAATAAATTGATCCCAGCCACGTAAGTAAATCGAAACTGCTAGAACAGCCATATAGAAGTAGAAAAGTTTTTTGATTATGTTAAACAGATTCTTCAATATTTTCCATGTTACGTATAACAAAATAAAAGTTGTACCTAATAGAAACAATGTTGGGTTTTGCTTACTGAAGTTGGTAATAAAAGGAATAGTGACTTGTAATAAACCGATTAGTTGTCTTAAAGTTAAGATAACATATTTTTCATATGTTTGTTCTAGTTGTTCACTTTGCTGTTCAAAACTCATAGTGTAATTAGTATTATATCTCAAATATGTTTAGAAATAGAATAGGCTATATCAAAGCTTCTTGATGTTAGTTTTATTTCTGTTTCGATATTAATATTTAGTAAAAGCCTAATGTTTTTACACTTCGTACTTAAAATATAAAATTGATCTGTTATCGATTTTGGAATTTCTTTAAGGGACACTTTCTAAAAAATTATGATTTATTAAGTTTGAATAAAAAAACGACTATATAAAGAATTTTAAAAAAATTAGTACTTTGTGCATAGAATAAGAGCTGAAAACTATTACGATTATTCATCGTCGACGTCTAAGGAGATACCGTTCTTGGAGGAATTTTTAACATCGTCATTTTCGGTGGTTGGCTTCTTGGCTGAAGTAAGAGCTTCATCAGAAGTTTCAAAGTTGTTACCTTCAGCGAATTCTTTCATTAAAGCGGCAGAGTTTTCGAAGTAAGATAATTGAGCTTGAGTTAATTCTTTCAAGTCATTTAAGAACTTGGAGCTTGATATAACTTCTTGCATTGTTAATGTAGCGGTTTCAGTAACTTGAGCAAATTCATCTTCTAGAGATTCCATTTGGACCCTTAGAGAAGCTTCCTTTTCTGGTCTAGCGCTTAATAGGTTAGATCTGGCAACATCGTATTGTAATCTCTTGTTTTGAACTTCCTTTCTTGCGTTGTGGGCTTTTTCAAGGTTAGTGTTTAATTCGTCTCTTAATTGCTTGTTGAATTTAGTTTGAATTGCAGTATCTTGTCTTAATCTTTCTTGAGCGATCTTAGCTTGAACATCACTGAAGTTTAATAAAACAGAAGTAATCTTATTGTCATTTGGAGTTAAAGAGTTAGCATTTAATTGACTGTATAATTCACTGGAGTTCAAAGCAACCTTACTTAAAGCATAGTTTAAAGTCTTTGGTTCAGTTACGGCACTTGGAGAAATCAAAATGTTTTGAGCTTCAGTGGCAGAAGAAGCACGGGATAAATCTTGAACCTTAGCAGCGACATTCTTGGAGAATTCATTAGCAGCGTCCTTGACATACTTTGGATAATCGTAAGATTCAGTTTCGTAGATAGAAGTGATCTGTAAGAAATGGTTGTAGACTAACTTGATAGTATCAATCTTTCTTTCCAATTCTATGTATTCTTGAGGTAATTGAGAGATATCAGTAACTTGACCTAATCTTTCTTGAACCATACGTTGAGTAGATTGAGCTAAACTTGGTAAATTAGTAGAGATTTCTTGAGTCTTTTGAGAGACAGTAGTGGATAATTCCTGGAATTTCTTGCTCAATGAGCTGCTGAAATCGTTGAAAGCGTTGAAAGACATTATTTATAGTATAGTATACGATTTAACCTGATTTAAATTAATACGATCACTAATGTAAACACGTCTATAACTGATCTTCTTGTACATGTAACCAAACTTTACAACAGGGAAAATGTCCTATTTTGGTGTACCCTCTCCCAATTTTTAAATAGAAACAAAGTTACCAGCTCAAAAAAATAAGAAAATATGCCCTAACTTCTCACAGCAATAGGGTTGTAATTTGTGTGACTCTATAAAGTTTATAATATGGATTAACTATAGTATTTAATGTTAAAGTGTTGTATTGCATGGGAAGGAGAATAGGTTAACAATAGAGCAAGTAAATGATGCAGAGATTTGCTGGTTGTATAAGAACAAGGAGCGTACGGTCGGTCAACCAGTTGTTTAGCAGGAGACTCTACCATGCTAATAGTGTACCTAGCTCGGTTATCTCGAATTTGAGTTTTGAGGATCATTACAAGATTAGATCAAACATTGAAACTTTGATACAGGATTATTCTAGAAAATCAGTTCCTCCGTTATCGTTTGAGTTTCTAACTCTGTATAAGGCACCATTAAAACCAAATGAGGAATACATATTAAATATTAAGATTATTAACTATCTGCTGACTTTTACATGTAGGCAATTAGAGGCATTACAAGAACTACCATATATTGCTATCCTGAATCCAAAGATAGAACAAACATATTCATTGTATTTGAAGACGTTGACTTCCTTATTGTCAAACCAATTCCCTCATGATCTATCCAATAAGACAAAAATGATTAAACTATTGAATGAGTTCTTGAATGATCATCAGGATACGTTAACAATATTATCAGATGGTATGAAGGAAATTATCGAATTGTATCCAAGGGAGTCTGTATTTGAATTCTTAAATAATCATTTAAGAAACAGAATAAGTATGAAGTTATTAGCGACCCATTACGTTACTTTACTATCAGCCGATATAAACACTGCTTCTGATGATAAAATTGGTATCATTCAAAAGGATGTTACAATATCAGAGTTTATTAGTAGAATATACGACTTCGTTAATGATTTATGTCTCTTAAGATACGACCATCGTCCTATTAGTATTAAGTATATTGAAGGCAAGGATATCACTTTCTCTTGTATACCACTTATAGTAGAGTATCTAATGACTGAACTACTGAAGAATTCAATGAGAGCTACTATCGAGAAGAGTTTGAAAGATGGGACTGAATCTAAGGAGATTGAAGTTAGTATTTTCAAGTCTGATCCAAACGAAATTGTTATTAGAGTAAGAGATTATGGTGGAGGTATTCCACCTTCTATAGAATCAAAGATATTCGACTATTCATACACATCAACTTTAGAGAATACACAGATAGCAGGCAATGATATCAATGAGATTCTGTCAAACAACGAAGACACCATGATACCGGGCGAAAGATTTAATAACATTGCCGGCATGGGATTTGGTTTACCATTATGCAAAACATATTTAGAGTTGTTTGGCGGTAAGATCGATATACAAAGTTTATGGGGTCAAGGAACAGATGTGTACGTAAAACTTACAGGCCCTAGCAACGATATGTTTGGTCCAAAGAAGCAATAGCAGCCCCATCCCTAAATAATTTATAAACTATAAATAATATTCAATAACACCTTTCAAACAATGGCATGTCGTAAGAGTATGTATGCATCAATAATAACAGATTTGCCAGCCAATGATATTGATTTACACTACTAGGCCCATAGTGGAGAATGTCTCACTCTGTTTAGAAATAACTTTTTTTCGGTCGGTTTGCAAAAAGTGACTAAACAAAAAAAAAAAAGATATTCAACGATATATGCATACGAGTTTAAGAAGTTTCAAGGTGCACTATATAAAGTGAGAGTCTGTTATATCTGTCAAACGGTTTAAACATCTATCAGTATCTCGATTTAAGTTGTTGAGTTGTTTACTTTTTGTATCAGCATTGATTTTACTACTGTGTTAATAATTATATTAAATTAAGATGAATCAAAATCAACATATGACGCCGGAGATGTTACTATCGCAAGAACAAGCTGAAAGTTTCCATCACGAGAAGCTGAAAACATATTTGAATAATGCTAAAAGTTTCGATATTTTCTTCTTAGTTATTGCTATTGCAATTCTTACATTCTATAAGTTCACTCGTCACTATAAGACAGACGTATCTCAAATTGCAGATGAAATAGATGAAGATGAAGGTACTAAAAAGAAAATTGGCGAAGATAACCAAAATGAAAAGGGAACGAAGAAAGCCCTAGTTGCTGGTAAGTTCCAGGAATATCCATTAATTACAAAGACTGTTTTAACAAAAGACACAGCTATTTACACATTCGGTTTACCTTCTGAAGATCATGTCTTAGGTCTGCCAATTGGTCAACATATTTCCATCAAGGCTGTCATTGGCGATAAACATATCCTAAGATCATACACTCCAGTCTCGTTGGATCACGACACTCGTGGTTGTTTTGAAGTTCTAATCAAATCCTATCCAAATGGTAACGTTTCTAAGATGGTTGGTGAAGTCAACATTGGTGACAAAATTAATGTTTCTGGTCCAGCTGGTGCTTACAATTACAAGCCAAACTGTCGTAAGAAGTTAGGTATGATTGCTGGTGGTACTGGTATCTCTCCAATGTATCAAATTATTAAAGCAATTTCCGATAATCCGGAGGATAAAACTGAAGTCTCTTTAATTTACGGTAACGCAAGTGAAGAAGACATCTGTCTAAAGAAAGAACTAGATGCAATGGCTGCTAAGAGACCTGGACAAATTAAGATACATTACCTTTTAGATAAAGTTGACCGTGATGACTGGGAAGGTGGTGTTGGTTATGTTAGTTTGGAATTGATAAAGGAAAGAATAGCATGTCCAACGGAGGACGGTGTACAATTATTATTATGTGGTCCACCAAGAATGGTCTCTGGTTCAAAGAAAATGGCTGTTTCATTGGGGTTCACAAAGGGTAAGCCTCTATCTCACATGGACGATCAAATTTTCGCCTTTTAAACATATTTAGCATTTTGTATCACAATATCTGTAATACATTTAAATCACTATTACATTCTTACTTGCTTAGTTACTATCATCTGTTTATATTCGTTCGTCACGATAACTTCCTTTATAGAGCTCTTGCTGTCATTTTCAAACATTTTTTCTTCGTCTTAAAAAGTTAAACATTCAAGCAAACGAATCAATTTCATAGATATATGCAATGCAATTTATATTATAATTAAGTTGATTCGGTCATCGAGCTTCATAAAGTACATTTTAGATCCTCAAACTGTTGCTTTTGTATTTGTATTTGGATTATATTCACTCGTTATACTGTTAAGTTTCATCTTTCTTATATATTCGAGATATTATAACTATAAATATGTCAACATCGATACCAGTGAAAAAAGCATTAGCTGCTTTGTTACGTGACCCTGGTAATTCTAATTGTGCTGATTGTAAAAGTCAGTCTCATCCACGTTGGGCTGCATGGTCATTGGGTGTGTTTATCTGCATTAAATGTGCTGGTATTCACAGATCATTAGGTACTCACATCTCAAAAGTTAAATCAGTCGATTTAGATACCTGGAAGGAAGAGCATCTAGAAGTATTAATCATGATGAAGAACAATAAAAATGCAAACCTATATTACGAATGTAAACTAGATCCAAAAATTGCAGAAAGTCTGAAGAAAGATCTTTTAGATACTAATAAGTTACAAACTTTCATTAGAAATAAATATGATTCCAAGAAATGGATTGGTAGCTCAATTGAACAAGTTACTAAGGAAAATGTACATGATTTACTAAACGAAAGTAGTGTAAGTGATATAGATAATATTGGTAAGAGTGTTAGTGATATAAGTTTAAAGGGTACAGTCAACAATACCCAGTTGAATTCACGTCCTGTTAAACCAATTCAAAATACAAGTAATAGTGGTATTAGTTTACTAAATTTAGAGAAAGTTTCCTCTTCTATATCAGTAAATTCAACTGTTAATACTAGTTTGGACAACTCTAGTGCCAGCACTCAAAATAAAACAACTGCTATGAATCAAAGACCTGATTTGAAGAAATCCATATTGTCATTATACTCTAAATCTAATACTACTGTTAGATCTACATCATTCAATAATAATGCCAGTAATAATAATGTCATGCCAAATTCATCGATGAATATGATGTCAGGTACATCATCCGCATCTTCATCAACAGCATCTTCGGTCAAATTCAATAATCTAGCAATGAATGCTAGTAAGAGCGTAAATAATTCTACCATCTCACTAGACGATAATGATTTATTTAAGAATGTATGGTCATAGATTATGTATATGTATGTGTGTTGGATATTATATACTATATATAAAGAAAAGAAATATTATAAATTTATTATTTTTTATTATTGTAAGTTTGGGAAATATAATTTGTATATATTCATCACTACTATGTGTGTACCATAATATCCCACGAAAAATAATATAAAGAGAGATAGTAATAATTTTAATTCATGAGTTAGCATGTTGCAATATATCTCAGTGTGTTGATGAATTTAATTTGTAGTTTATTGTTGCTGTTGTGGTATTGATCAAAATAAAAAATAGTAATCATAGAGAACCGAGTACATTACTCTATAAGCCAAGTATGTGTATATTAGGAACTATAGAATGGTTTCAAGCATATATATATATCAAAGGTGAAGGATGAATAATTAAACTTAATAATTCACACAGTTATCTTTACTTACCTAACGAAAGTATTTTAGCTCCATATGAGTAGATTTACAAAGGGTAAATCTAAAATTGAAAACTAGCATACAAGTACTGTGGTACAATAATGTATATGAGCAAGCAAAACATCAATAGGTATACCATTGCAAGACACTTCTAATGAAGAAACTCATTTGGAGAATATACTCTTATTGTATAGCCACATCTCTTAAATTTCTCGGACGCATCGGAGCCTAATCCTCTTTTACATTGGTTAATTCTATTATTGGGTCATAGTTCAGTTAGGGTCAATTAGTTAAAATAATTGATTTAGTCTCAAAACATCGAATGACTCGTGTCTGTAACGAATTCATTGTATCATAAAATAATAACCGATTTTTTTAAAGTCCGTTCAAAAGTTTCCTATTAATGGTCGCTTGGTTAGGGTCCAATTACCATCATTATACTGATGGCATTAGATCGAATGTCAGGTGTCACCTCCAACTTTGAAAAGAATATACAAAGGTTATCATTTTTTATGTACATAGTGAAGTCCAAAGAAGTTTTTCGAGGTTACTGGAATCTGTTCTGAGTGAAAATTAAGTTCATGTATAAAAATTGCAGAAACTCCACAGTACATAATTTCTGAGATATTTTTTAATAAGTCTACACTAATTCATTAACTTTCTACAGTATATTCTGTGAGTAATAATTTTCATTAAGAGTGTACATTATCTGATAACACAGATTTCATAGTGGTATAGAATGTCATTAAATATGTATTTGAGTTCAGCTTTCTTTAAAGAAGTCTAGAACATAATCTTGGAATATATATATATGTATATTATTTCAAAACATGTAACTTGTGGAATATATTTTCAATTTAGATTATATATTACTTTATGTAATCCCTAATTAATGAATGAATGCTAAAATTAGTCTCTAAAGTTATTGAGGTTGATCGTTATCGTATTATAATTAACTATTGAAAGAGTTTTTGAAGTTGTATTGTCTGAATGGGTATTGGTTCATTGCACTTTGTAAAATATCATTACTGTTGAAGTTATCAGCCATTGGTTTCCTTATATTTCTGTTTTCACTACTATTACTATTTTTTTTAATAGTGGTGATGTCTGGTAAGTTTTTGTTACCACCAAACATAAACTTATCTTCAAAGTTGAAATCTAGAGCATCTATATCCATGTCACTATCACTGTCACTATCATTTAATAGTTTCTTAATGCTCTTCCTTTCACTACGTCCATGTTCTCTTTTTGGGCTATCAAACGATAGATTCCAATTCTTGAACTGTTGTGTGATGTTAGATAGTTCCTTTGTTTCTTTCTTAATATGACTGGCAGCTTTACCAATGACGATTCTCATTCTATAGTTTTTATCATTATTATTATCCCAGAAATCTAATGTTTGATTAGAATTATCTGTTGTTTGATAATTGATGCAAAATTCTAATGTAATGGAATGCTTATCGTAATTGTAATTGATTAAGTCAACTAATTTATTAATGTTGAAAGAGAAGATATCAAATTCAGCAGTGGTCTTCATATATTGACAACGGACATCGGAAGTCCTCTTCCAACTATTTGTAGTATACCTTAAAATTACAAATTTTTCGAAAAAGATATTCTGAACTGCCACGGAACCATTTAGTTTCCAATCTTGACTTCCTTCGTCAAATACAACATTTAAATCTCTTAAATATACGTTATCCTTACAACGGTTAAAGAAATGATTGACATTTAAAGTCTTTAGCCCATTTTCGTGATTAAAAATAGGAAAATTATAATCAAAGAAACCATTTTGTTCTTCATAATCGTCATTGGACTGTACATTGAGACTACTTGTACCATCTTCTTCAGCTAGTTCTTCATAATATTTTTGGGCACTCATTCTACCTAATGGTATAGTTTTATCGAAATTAATTCTACCAATATCAATAGAATTCTCATCACTGATTACGCGAGGCCTGTCATCCAATTGATATAATTTTGTAGGTAGTTTTTCGTTAAAATGAACAGATTTACTTCTTTCGTGTCTCTTCTTCTTAGGTAGACCACGTTTATTAAATGTCGTAGTTGGTTTCGATAGAATACCCTTAATTATGAAAGGAACAGACATCGATCTTCTCATGGAATTACCCTTTGGTGGGGAAGCCATATGAGGTGTACTTGGATCGTTACTGTCTTTAGCAATTAGTTCCCTAGACTTACTGTTCAGACTCGAGTCATCTTGAAAATGCATCAAACTCTGACTATTACTTCTCGATCTGTGTGTGAAGGTAGTTCCACTCACAGAACTTTCGGTGTCGCTTGTTGAAGTGTTTTCGATGTACATAATCCCTTGAATGTATATGTATAATTGTAATTTCTTTTTAACCCCTTCGATATTATGTATATATTTGTAGTCTAGAATACAATATAGTATGGTAGTTTTATGTTAGTATGTTATCCTCTATAATAAACTTAGTTTATGATAATGCCTTTGGCAATTACTTGTCGAGATTAACGATTAAATATTAATTAAGGATAGTAATTAAACTTCCATATATATATAATCTACGCTATCTGCAAGATCTATTGACAGAAAAAGCCCCTAGGAGAATCGAAAAAGTGAAAAAATATATATATATTTGTATAAGGATATATTGCCTACATTCAGATTATCTAAGCAGAAAATGCCCGTCAACAATAAGAACTTTGATTACATAACGTACAAGACAGTAACATACAGAAGCAGGCCGAGTAAACGCAACCGCAGAAATTGTTTTTAGGTTGTGTACAGTGTGTTCAGCTCAGCACATGTCAATTCAAAACAATATACAACCTCAAGGCTCCAAGTCGGTTTGGACATATTTGCTAGTTTTTTATGCTGTCTTCTCCATACTGATTGCTGCCTATACTTTTTCTACGTGGTCCGTGGGAGCAAGGGAGTGGCTTTCCTTGTATGGAGCCCTTCTACCAGGACTCAATTTTACTTGCACAGAGTAGTGTTGTTGCATAGCTTTTCCCCTGAAGACGCTGGTAATCCTTTAGTGAAATCGAAGGACCAAGGAGTGTTGCTGCGAGGATTCTTTGTTCAGGCAATCAACTAGCAAAAATCCGGATAAAAATGTATAAGGAACCCGTAGAGTGGGTTTTTCCTTTGGACCTGCTAGAAAAAGTCCGGGTTTAGGCTGAATTTTAATTTATTATGAAGAACGTGAAGAGAATATCTCAATCCGACAGATATTATGTGACTATAATGTTCCAATATTTCCTTTAATATAGACTAAACGGTATATACTAGGGCTGTCTAGACAGATAATTATTTAGAAATGCAAGTGGAGAACCCATTAATACCCTGTCAAATCTGAATTGAATACCTTGACTAACCTAACGCCGATATTTCTATTTATAATTTGCGATACACTAAAAAGACTATATTTCAACTGAACTTATAGAGTTATACTGTATGCGATAAATTTTATTTTGCTAATGCATATATATTAAAAATATTTGTCTGAAGCTTGTAGTATCCTTACTCTTGTGAATATTTAGACATGTTATTTTATCTTTCAAAGTCAAAAGGACAAACACATTCAGAAGTAAGTGGCCGCTCATTCTCGAATGGTGTTATTAAAAAAGTACCTCTTCGATGTGAAGTTATTTAGGTTGAAAAAGCTTAATTGAATATTAAATAATTGGATATTTTATTTTATGTTCACGGCGTAGTCTGTATTTACTTTTACTTAACTGTGTGTGATATGATTTCATTAATTATTTATATGCATAAAATTGTTTCTTGAGGATGAGTGGGTATTTTTGATATAATGAGATTAAAATCATTAATCTTCATCCTCATCATTACTACAATCGAAGTTAAACATCTTGACGCAACCTAGTTCGTCACCACAACAAAATTCAGAATCACCGATACCAACACATGTACTTGGCGATATCGTGTTACTTGATACTTCATTACCGTTTTCATCGATATGGGTGTTACCATTGGCATTGCTATTAGAGTTTGCATTCATGTTTGCAGTATTGTCTTTTTGTAATCTTCTACCTTGGAAAGTATGCATGCATTTACCAGTTTGTAAATCCCAAATTTTTATAGAACCATCGTGGGAACCACTGATAATTCTGAAATTATCAGCTGCAATGTCCCAAACACCTTCAACATGACCAAATTGTGTTCTTATGCATTGGCCAGATCTAATATCCCATAACTTGATTGTGTTATCTAAGGAACACGATAATAAATGCGTTGGGTATGGAATGGATGAATCTAACTCTGGAGTATTAGTCTCGTCATTTTCAGTAGTGTTAGTATTGCTGGTGTTAGTTACCATTTCTGGACAGCAATTAGGGCCGTTGTTATCGGTAACTAGATTTTCAATATCAATAATTGTTAATGGAATAACCTTCTGAACTTGTCCTACATGACCTCTGAAAATCTTTAAGCAAGCGTTAGTTCTGATATCCCACATTCTAATGGTACCATCATCGCTGCAGCTGTAGCAACTAAAACTCTTTGGGTGTAATTTAACACAATTTACCCATTCGGTATGACCTCTTAATGTATAGCAAGTTCTTGTTTCAATATGCCAGACCTTGACTGTTTTATCAGCACTACCAGATACTATGATTTTCTTGAATGAATCAACACTCATCACACTATCGGTATGGCCTCTATAAGTTGATATGCATTCACCTGTAACATAGTTCCAGATTCTAATAGTTTTATCTAGAGACCCGGTAATTAATTTTTGATCATCGAAATAAAGAGCCTTAACACCATCAGAATGACCTGATAATCTTCTTATCAGTTTACCAGTTTGTAAATCCCACACAGCGACAGTTGAATCATATGAACCTGTAAATAATAAACGGTAGTTGAACTGTAAACTTAATACACCATCCATATGACCTTTGAAGTCCTTAACTGTACAATGACCTTTTCTCCAGTTTAATTCAACTTTAAATCTATCTCTGTAAATGACTTTCCATGGATTCTTAATTAGTTGGTTTTGTTTAGGACGTTGACGGTTTTTAATATTGTTTTTCATTTGTAATAATGGTAAACCCCAACCACAGTTTGGGCATTTCTTATCGATATGTTGTTTACACATGTGATACCAGATTCTATCGTCATTAGCTAGTTGGTTCCATTTATGGCATACTAACATGGAATTGCAAAGAGATTGGCAATCTAAATAACTTAGAACCTTGGAAGATAACTCTTGAGGTAATATACTAATGAAATCAATTTTAATCATTGATTGAACTTGTGTAGAGACGTATGATAGTTGTGGGAAACATGAAGATGCTAAGAGACCATCAAATATTAATTTTCTAGTCTTATCATTTGACTTATTAAACTTTGATATTATATGGTGTATTTCTGATTGTTCTGGTATTGGTAACTTTGATATTTGATAGTTAATTTCCTTAACTCTTTTTAAATCTTGATTATAACATGCAGTATGAGTTGGAGAGTTTTGGATCTCAGGGTCATGTCTATAACAAAATTTTGTAAAATTAAACTCTGGTAATGATTTTTGTTTTGAATTATCATCAGATATAGTTGACATTTCATTTGTTTCTTTAGTAATTGTACCAATTTCATTGATCTTATCTATCCTCGATACCTTTCGTACTGGTTCAGGGCCGTTATGTATATTATTTTCTTCTTCATTTGTTCTTTTTTTATTGTTGTTGGGTATTGGCATTATATTTTCGTTATATTTATTCGATAGTAAATCTTTAATATCGATATTACCATTATTGTTTGTATTACTCATTGTAATTATACTTTATAGTTGTTTATTTCCTAATATATTTGACTAATAGACTAAAAATATGTAATGCGTGATAATTTGATCCTTTATAATGAATGATTCGTTGATCTTTTTATTACTAATCTTAGTGTCAAGTATAGATTCTTTCACAAAAGTTTTAGTTTAATTAAGTTCTTCCTTTTGATTTTCGATCGGTACTTGAATGACACTGTACCTATATGTATATGATCTAATGAAATAAGGAGTGTTAAATGTATATATTAGATTAGCTAATTTAATAAATTAAGTTTATCAATATCGAATTTTAAACAGGTATCACTTTCTAAAATTTTGAAAATGCCGTACCCGTTTCTCAAGGATATGTACACTATAAAAAAAGATCGCATCTTCAACTGTATTTTTACACAATTGTGGTAACGAATTAGAAGTCTCCTACTATTGAAATTTTTTGAGAGAAAAATGAATGTTTATATCACGTGTTTTCTAAATATATGGCAACTTTTTTAACGTGTAATGTGATAATACTGCGTAAATGTGTCTAATTTTAGCCGCCCAGCAACTGCCTTAAATATTGTATTATATAAGAGGATTATTTGCTATATTAGAATGGTATGGCGGCAATTTAAAGGGGGTGTATTGTGATAATGTAGGTGAGAAAAGTTGGGTGGCAAATTTTGAGAGGAAGAGTATATAAGAAGAGAAATATTTTACCACAATTTGTAGATAGTTGAAGAATGTAAAAGTGTAATTTTGGATAATATCTTTAAACGAGTTCATATAGTATCTCTAAAATGTTTGGAATGAATGAATGAATAATTAATTAGTTGCTTATATGGATTCTACAAGAAATATAAGATAAATTAAAATATTATTTATAGAATTCTTGGTTGCAAGTTACCAAGATGTGAGTTATTGTGTACCTTCACATACCCAATTCCCCTGTATTCCTCTGTTACTAACATACTAAATTGGATTATATTTAAATCGATGATAATTAATAGATTTCATCCTGTTTAAATGCATTTTAAGGTCCCATATTTCCACGTGTTGCTAATTGCTTTTCTCTTCTGCGACATTATTACAGGTCGGGAATTTTTTATTTTTTTTATTTTTTTGCACTTGTTGCTGTTTGCAGATTTACAACCAACAAGAATTCTTGATTTATACATTATCAACAAATTACATCCAATAAACATTATAACTTTACACTGTTTTTTTACCTTTGTTTCATTCCAGTTCTTATTAATTGACAACGACATACTCCATAATCGATACGCTTATAAACTAGCAAGACTATTTGCATTGAGAACATTAGGTTACCATTTTTAGCATAAGCAACCTTGAACTCATCTCATCGCATTACTAGGCATTTCATTCATTCAAATCATTCCATTTATTATTAAAGCATTAAAAAGATAGATCAATAGTTCAATGATAATAGCATAATGAAGTTTGCCGATCAGTTAACAGAATCTGCTATTCCAGAATGGAAGGATAAATACATCGATTATAAACTAGGTAAAAAGAAATTAAAGTATCACTATGGTAACATGCCAAAAGATCCACTTCTAAAGAAGGCACCAAGTGACCATGACGAACCATGGGACAACAGTGATGACTCAGATATGGACTTAGGCCATGATACCGATAATGAATTAGATACTTTAAATAGTTCTAACTCTGTTGAATCTTTCAAAACATTCTCAGCACAATCACATTTAGCTCAACTAAGAAAAAATAATTATAGCAGTCGTTCAAATGAATCTGTTGTCAGTCTAGCCAGATCGTCATCTACTCCAGTGATACCAAACTTAGTTACTGGTGCAAATAATAAAAGAAACGGTAGTAATGGTAGTACAGGTAGCGGCGGCAACAACAAAAACAATAGAAATGGTAAAAACAGAAGGAAAAAGAACCAAAACAAGAGATCAAATAACAATAAGAATAAGAACCTACCCAAAGAAAAAATTGTATATTCTGCTTTTCAAACTGCTGCCATTAAAGATTTTATTGAAAATTGGTTGATCGCTGAAGAATTAACCAAGTGTAACGATTTTTACCTTTGGTTATTAGATGAATGTGGTAACAAATTCGGTATCTTACAAGCTCAAATTAGAATTTATAAAAGACAAAAAGAGAAAAGTCTAGAGGTTCATCATAACGATGATAACCAAAGTTTAAAATCAGCTATTTCAGATGATCACAACGATTATGGTTCCTTGCATGATAATGATCGCCATGAAATGAACTCTCATAGTAGTGATGACAACCACGAAGATAATGGAGATATTTCATTATTGAGCCATCAACTGCATATAAGAGAAAGTTTCTTCACTAACATTAAAGATTTCTTAAATCAAAATAATCTAATGCCTTCATGGCCGAAGATGGCTTTCAAAGAGAAAGCTGTGGCAAGAGAATCTATCTCAGCATCCCCATCTACTTTATCATTGACGTCACTTAACACTGAAAACCGAATGGATTACAGCGACCAACATGTTAGAAATAGATCACCTTCTTTAAGTTCCATTTTAAACCCAGTGAAAGAAACTTTCGCTTATGATATGTCTTTATTATCATCAGAAATGACATTATCTAGAGCAGAAAGATTATTAAGTGACGCTATCTTAGAATTTTATCTTTTCTTGCAATTAGTAAAAACCTATAGAGACTTAAATGTTACAGGTTTCCGCAAGATGGTAAAGAAATTTGATAAAACTTTAATGACAAGAGAATTGCCAAGGTTCATGAAATTCGCTAGAGATAACTATTCTCTATTTAGACACGTCAACAATAATATTAAGTTGATGGCACAACATATGAGAATGGCAAGTTCATATCATGTTCTAACAGATTTAATTCCTCATAATCCAAAGGATGACCCATTATTATGGTGGGAAACCAAAGCTAAATCCTGGTACACTAAGGATTTAACTAAGTCACCAAAAGATATAAAGAAAAATAAATCTAAGTTAAAGAAGATGCTTGTCCAATACACTCTTAATGAAGCAATGATCCATCGTAATAACAGATCTACTGCACAAATGACAGTGGGTTGTTTTTTCATCGGTTTTGCATTTTCTCTACTTCTTTACACATTATACTTATCTTTTATTTCTCCAACATTATCATATACTCGTAAAATCTTATTTCCGCTATGGGGTGGTTGGTATATGACCCTATTTGTGTTGTTACTTTTCCAAGTCAATTGTTTCATTTGGCATAGAACTGGTATCAACTATAAGTTTATTATGTTCGGAGAAGTTAAAGCCAGAGGAGGTACTCAATTATTCAATAATGATTTCGCTACTAGTGGTATCTCTTTGAAAATTTATTACCTTTCTTTCTTCATTTTCATCAGTTGCATTTGCGCTGCATTAAGTTTTAAACTACAGGAACTTTCTCCTTGGAGTTTTATATGTATGGTTTGTATGGTTACGCTATTCTTCGTACCAAGCAACATTATTCCATATTGGGACAAACTAATTGAAACTAAAAATTGGTTTATTGTTACATCAATCAGATTAATGTTATCTGGTTTATACCCTGTTGAATTTGGTGATTTCTTCTTAGGTGATATTGTATGTTCTTTAACTTACTCCATCGCCGATATTGCAATGTTTTCATGTATCTATGCAACCAACGAGCAAGGTTTGTGTGGTTCTTCTCACTCAAAATCCATGGGTATTCTATCAAGTATTCCAAGTGCTTGGAGATTAATGCAATGTATTAGAAGATTTTTAGATTCAGGTGATTGGTTCCCACATTTAATTAATGGTATCAAGTATAGTTTTGGTGTTGGTTATCAAACCACTCTTTGTGCCTATAGATTATCGCCGGCAAACGAAACAATTAGAACTTACTTCATTATTATTTCGACGATGAATTCTGTTCTTACTTGTATCTGGGATTTAGTGATCGATTGGTCACTTTTCCAACCTTCATACAGAAATCTTTTCTTAAGAGATGATTTATATTTAGCTGGTAAAAGAAACTGGGAAACTGGTTCCTATGAAGGTAAAAGAAAGGCTGTCTATTACGCAGCTATGATTTGGGATATTTTGATCAGATTCCAATGGGTTGTCTATGCGGTAGCACCTCAAACTATTCAACAAAGTGCCAAAACATCATTCATCTTAGCTATTACTGAAGTATTAAGAAGATTTGTTTGGGTCATTTTCCGTATTGAGAATGAACATGTCGCCAACGTTCACTTATTCAGGGTTACAGGTGATTCTCCACTGCCATACCCCGTTATGCACAATACAGATAGCAATAACATAATGCAAGAAGTTAACAGATCCTCTTTCTTATTGAACAAACCAATCTCAAACAACGCAACCTCAATGATACCTTCTTCAGCTGCATCAGTATCATTATCCAACATCAACCATGGCTTGATGGAACCATCTGAAGCTTACCACACTATGTCAAGAAGAAAGACAACCATGTTTGGAAAAATCTCCAATTCTATTCCATGGGTTCATGCTACTGATTTCCAAAGACCTGTTGCTACTCCGATGGAGGACCAAACTGGTCCTGAATCTGGTCATGGTCATCAATATCTAGATAGTGATACTGAATCGGAGAGTGGGATGTAACCATATCAACTCTTTTTAGTCATTGCATATAGCCAAACCATATTTGGCCCGTATCTATACATTTTGTATTTTATTTGTAATTGCATTTTCATGATGAAACATATTTATTTATTTATTTTACGTCTTAGTTCGTCTCTTCAAAGATTTAATAGTTATTATTTATTAAACCAATGAGTTATCTATATAAAGTATATGTATATGTGTGTGATTCTACTGAGTAAACTTATTAAACAGTGAATTCTTGAACTTTAGCATAACTTGGTGGATGCAATCCTCTATAAATTGCCTTTGCTGCCCAAACTGGGAATACAGAAATCAGCAACGTAAATAGTACTTCACCGAAGAATTTCAAAGTTTGCATGTATTTTAAGTCGAAGTAGTCAGTTAAGAAAGGAATTGAAACAACATAAAGTAAGAATGTTGCTATTTCAGTTATTACCATGATTTTATTCCATGTGTAAATTTCTAACGCAACCATGACTAATTCGTTTAATATTAAAGCTGTGAAACTAATGGCAACCATTTGTTTAAAGTATACTTCTTCAACACCAGTGAACGATTGAGAGAAACCTTGAATAATGGAACCTTGGAATAATGATAAAGCACACCATACAAAGAATGTTTTATATGAAAGACTCTTACCTTCAGTCAGATCTTTATAAAGTTCAGGATATATTTTAGTTAATGATTCTTCAATATCGTGATCTAATGTTAGTGAGAAAACAGGAGCCATAGTATAGCATGTAGCATAACCAACCATTAACCAACCTTGATATAAAGCTATTGGTTCAAAATGAGAGAAAACTGAAAAAACAGCTTGGCAAACAGCGATAATTAAACCTCTATGCATAACGAATTGAGCTAATTTAGCAGATCTCTTGTAAGAATTTCTACCGTGCCATAGTAATAATTCAGTTAAATGACAGAATTGAGTGATCGAAAAATCAGCTGCTAATGAAGCTTGTTTACCTTCCTTTCCGACAATACCAACACCAACATCTGCACATTGGATCATACTGACATCATTACCACCATCACCAATACAACATACTCTTTTACCTGTAATTTCACGGATAATTATGGCAACGTCAGCCTTCTGTTGTGGTGTACAGCGACATGCAACAACAGTAGGTAAGTTGATGACAACATCAAAAAATTCGTCTCTATAGTAGTGTAAAAACATACCTAAAGAATCACCATCGATTAACAAACATGCATTTCTGTTGATTTTTAAGTATTCTAGTTGGTTTAACGCACCTTCGGGTTTTGTAAGCTTAGTTATAATGTGGACATATTGACCTCTAGAAATTAATTTGGCACTTATAGAAACACAACGAGCTGTTTCTACTTTATCACCAGTAAGCATCCAAATTTTGATACCCGCATTTCTCAATAATTCGATAGAAGATTTAACATCCTTTTGCAATTTATCTTCAACACCAGTTAACCCTAATAGTTCTAAGTCATGTTCTAAGTATTTACTGATAACTGCACTCATTTGTTGTTCACGGTTTAGCATTGACAAAGAGGCAGTTTCATAATCCTTTTGAAATTGTTCATATATCTTCTTAGTTAACTTCTTACGACCAATAACTAATGTTCTTAAACCTTCACGGGCCATGTTACTTGTTTCTTCATCTAACCAATCATTACTTTCAACAATCTTCGTCATAACTGTATCAGCACCCTTTTGAAAGAACCAATATTCATCAGTTTTTTCGTCGTATACAATAATACCCATACGTTTAGAATCAGAGTTGAATGGAAATACTTGTAATATCTTATATGAAAGGGTTGTACCTGTAGCACTGTGAATTAAAGTAATAGAATGACGGTCTCTTTTAAATAAAGATAGGCCTACAGATTCTGTGAATTTAACGATGGCAATTTCATCAGGAGAGGCAGCTTGGTATGTAAGTTCATCATCTTCAAATGACGGTGTGACATTGTGGCAAATCGCTAGAGTAACGATCATATCGCGTACTCTGGTTCCTATGTTCTTTCTGGCCGCGTTGGTATTAACAAAGTTCTTTCCATTAACTTCTAATAAATCTTTTACATAATCCGAAACAATATCCATGGTCTCTGTACCATAAGATACTGAACCAAGGTGGATTTTCTTCAACTGCATATCATTTTGAGTTAATGTACCAGTCTTGTCACTTAATAAATATTCAATTCTACCAAGATCTTCTGGGATAGTACTGGTTCTAACAATTGTCTCAGGGATGGTGCTATCATGTTCGATTTGGTAAGCATAAACTGACTTGGCTAAATCTAGATTAACTCTTAAAGAAACAGGAATGATTGTTGAGAACAGAATTAAATATCTCATGATATCAACATACCAATCGGTATTATTAAAACCAGCAAATGCTACTAATAAAATGGATAAAGCAAAAACACAAATACATAATATTTTAGAAATGCTATTGATTTCTAACTCAAGTAAACCAGTTTTAACTTTAGCTGATGTGGTATTCATTGCTTGTCTAGTGTCTTTACCGGTATATGTAACACAACCAATAGCATGACCACTTGATGCAAGAACTGTATTAGCCCATAATGTATTGTCAATACTTAAAGGACTTGATGTTGTACCTTTATATGTTAACTTACCTAGAAATGAATGAATCGATTTTTCAGGAGCAGATGCTGTAATACTAATTTTATTCAGTAAATCATCGTCTGTCAAATTTTGAGTAATTGAACATGCAACTCTCAATTTCCAATCGGTTTCACCATCAAGTTGATCTGTCTTGATAAATGTTTCACCAGATGGTTCACTGGATTGTAAAAGAATTAAATCAGCAGGAATTCTAGAACCTTTGTTAATTTTTATTAAATCACCAACTTTTAAGTCCATACTTGGTACTAATCTTGATTTACCTAATATCTGATAAAGTTCGCTATTAGATTCTCTATCACGTCTTCTTCTCTGTATATCGTCCATTGCTTCTTTCATCATGGTAACAGTAAGAACAAATGCTAATGGAACAATGTATGAGGATAAATAGCCGATTCTCAATGCAGGAACTGCTTGAGATAGAGCAACGACTAAGAAATATAAATTGTAGAAAAATTTGAATTGTTCATATAGTAATGTGGGTACAAATGTAATTGCGTTATATTTGGCGTTAGAAACTTCATTAGACGGATATTTATTTTTATCATAAACTGGGGTTGTATCTGGGCGAATTTCTCTTTCTACATGTCTATCATTTAATGAAATTGAGGACTTACTTGTATGAAGTTTCCAACTATTGGAATTTGATATCTTTTGGGCTATCGACTGAAATATATTGTTAGGTGAAGCCGATCTGGAAACTGCGTGGAATTTTCTACCATTCTCATTATTTACTGAATGGTTATCACCGTCAACTATTAATGGTTGTGAATCAAAGGATTTACCATTTGTATGACTACTAAATGAGTCCATGCCGCCTATAGTGCCCATTTCAAAATTTTCTCTATCACCAGATGTTGTTGATTTTCTACTCTGTGTTTCTGATTGATTATTAATTTTAAGATTATCTAAAGCAGCGTCAAATGAATTATCAAATTGTAAATCAAATGAGTCTACACTACCTCTCTTATTTCGGTGACTATAGTTTAAATTATTATTACCTGGTCCCTTTGATCCTTTTGAAGGAGAGAATGACATCTGTCTTTAATGGTGTTCTGAAGTATAATGGATAAAAGGTTTGATGATATACTGAAAGTTACAAATAACAGTAAATAATTGATTCTCAGTATATGATTAAATTAACTTAACTTTGAAAAACGTCTATAGAAATCTAGTGTTTTTCAATGTTTCTATTTTTGATCTCGAAATAATAAGTAGGCTTATAAGTTTAGTTTGAGCAAAAAAATCGCTTTTACCACTGTGGTGAATAATTCTATAGGTTAGGACTTCTTATAATACCTCTAAAGTCTAATGGAAATTAAAGAAATTTTTATTTAGGCTTTATTTCTAACTAGTTCTGTCAAGGTAATTCTTACCCAATACAGAAGCCTTCCTTTTCGGTTACAATCAAATAGGAACATTTTACAAAGGCTGAGCAGTCTTACCCTGTCGTAAATCGAGAATGAAAATAATTAAAGTATATATTCTATAAAGTAAACATATGTATAGAAATATAGTGAACGTCTAAGTTAGATCGATATAGGTTTAATAGCAGCAGCTTTCCTATCTCTCTAAAATTTAAATAAATTTAAAGCCAGTGAATCTAAATTACAAATGGAATGATTGCATATTTAGCTTTTGTTTCACTAGGAAACCTTATTTCATAATAATGCTGTGTTTCAAGTGCAGATATGCCCAGACTGGCTACTACCCAAATAAGTAGCCAAGTGAATTCATAGTTGTATGGAATCAAAGATGCATATATTACCATCTCGTCAAAATAATGTGGGGACGAAACATATTTGAATAACCTTTTCTTTGGCAGAGAATATTTAACCAGTTCAGATAGTACTTTATGGTTCTTATATTGATCCCAAGAAGCTACTAAAAGTAGTACTAATGCAAATTTGTTTAACTCTGGTGATATTTGGTTTTTCTGGAGTTTTAGGTTCAAAATTATATGTAGCACTGAATAGAACCATATTCCTACCACGTAATGAGACCAATTCATCCTTGATTTTACTGTATACTTGCAAACGTAAAGAGATTCATATAACCTTCTTCCTGAATGAAAGAGAACGATCCATACTATAGGGTATGATGGATAATAACAAACCGTGACAATTGAGATTATTGAAGATAATATGTAGAAATGGGCAAAATATGATTTTGGTACTGTGTAATGCACAATCTTGAATAGCAATTTATTTTCTTGTCCTTTTCTGTTATCCTTTGAATGATCAAAGTTTAATGTCTTACCATACTCTAGAAAGTCTGGCAGCAAATATTTAGCCAATACTAGTGAGGATAATCCAATAATAAACGACAATCTGTACAGATATGAAACATATTGAATAATTTCCTCTAGAAACATTAGATTTAATCCATATATATCCAAATTAGTAATAGCAACGTTGTCCTAACTGAGAAATTATTATTGTATAACACTTGTGATTTTCAGTTTTTATTAGTGTCGAACTGAAAATTCTATTATTTCCATTGAAGAAAAATGAATTACGTATAGAATATAAAATTAATAAAAATATTATAGTTTAAATTTTAAAGCGTAGTAGTTCGTTTGAAATTTTAAAAATAATGTATTTTATGACTATTATGAATGTATTTAATATCTTTTGCTTTAATTTATATATGTAATCATTATATTCTATAAGCCGTTTGAAGTTGTTTATAAAACGGATTCTTGTTCTATATTGTACATGGGAAATAATGAAGAATATACTGTCATTATTACCTAACGACCTGTATATTTGATTTCTAATGGTCTTAAAATATTGTAGACAATGAATGCCCAAGAACCACCTAATTCAAAACCTATATCACCACCGTTTGGGCCTACTAAGGCACCAATTTCCCCAGTCCAATATGTTTGTGACATACCTAAAGCAACACCGAAAGCACCAACAATTAATGCAGAAGTACCGGCAATACCTATTGGTAATCTAGATTTATTATCCCAGTCAGCAATGTTGTAACCGTGGAAACCCTTTCTATAAATAAAATGTTCAGACATGGAAATAGCAATGTAGATAGCTAAATAATAACCAATAGAATCCATGAAACTTTGCATGAAAGATTCAAAATAGTAACATGCTGGAATACCGATTGCAACAGTTGCGGCGTTACCAGCCATTGTCCAGGCAACTCTTGGAACCCTGGCAAATGGACTGTATAGCGCTTGAACAGATAGGGCAATGGTATACATGTTTGGAATATTATTAGCGACGGTCGACATGGCCAGCAATACACAACAGAATTGACCGAAACCATGTAATGAATTTGGAACTAGAATAGCATAAGTAATACCACCAATAGCATTTTTTTTGTAATATTCTGTCCAAACAGGATCTGTCTTGGCAGCTGCACCAGCGGCAGCCCCGATCATCATAGTGAAGTATAATGGTAACACTAAACCAACCATTAATGAAAAGAAAATCTTGTATTTATTAGTGTTTCTTGGCATGTAAACGGTATAATCAGCAGCGTATGTAGTCCAACCTGCAGCAAAACCGAAAACGGTACAACCAAAGGAAAGAATCTCAGCAGCTGTAGCAGCACCGCCACCCCATGGGCCATTTTCAAATTTACCTGATATCTTTAAGCGTGCAATGATGACTAGGAAGACAAAGAAATTTGGAACCCACGACCACTTTTCGTATAGATGAATAACGTTGTAACCGAAGAAGGTGACTATGACAGTACAACCAACAATGATCAGACAACCAGCCCAAAGTGGACATTCGTGTGGACTATTAACCATATTTAATAACTGTGCTGATGCAACTGTGTTAACAATACCCCAACCAACACATGCAATAATGTTGATAACGGAAAATATTCTTGCAGTAATATTACCAAGTAAGAATCTCGATAAGATCATTTGTCTTAAACCAAATTCTGCACCGAATACTGAAAAGAATGCAACAGAAAGAGTCCCTAGTAAGTTGAAAAATATGATAACCAAACATGAATTACCGAAGTTTAAATTATAGACCATAGGACCTAAACCACCTAATGCATATGCAGCAATGACCATATTTGCAGAAAACCACATAGAAGCAGCATTTATAATAGAATCATCATTTTTCTCCTCATCTTCGATAGGTTCAACACCTTTAGTTTCTGCATTCAAACTAGCGGCAAATCTACTTAAAAGACCTAACTTGGTCTCAACAATTTCAGCCTCGGATGTTTGTACCTCGAAATCATATATTGGAGAGGTTTTCATGTCATGAGAGGATTTCTCTAGATCCGATAGTTCGTATGTGGGATCTTGCCTGCTAGGACCGGTAACAGAACCTCTGTGATTTAAGGTCATATGTGATTCACTCATATCACAAAGTTTTATATATTTTTACTATATGGGCTTAAACTTAAGATATAATTATCTTTACCTAGAACTCTCCTTCTATAATATCGACAGTTATTTATAAAATTCATCCCATAATTTATAGCTCATCATCACGTTTGCGGAATAGCAAATAAATTTATCAAATGAATAATGAAAAATTCAGTAGGCTGAGATCCTCCTTTCTTTTTCCGCTTGCTGACATTACTAAAAAAAATCGAATACTAGAGAGAGGTTCGTATGGTTCCTACAAAGGAACAAATATCTATGTACATATTTTCTCAGAATGTTGATTAGGTTGACAGATTCGATGTACTTGGTGTGCGAGAGTTCTTAGAAGAGACTGTATTCTTGTATCCCAAATCACTGGTAGTCAATTGTGTATTGACACAGTTTCCAATACGGAGTTGTATGATACCTTAGTTTACCCCACAAAAGATGTAGATCACAATTAACATGGTGAATGATAGGAAGTAACTATAACGTATTGTATAGATTTCCATACTATCCCAACTATTTTAGTTATGTGCTCAATAAGAGCCGAATTAATTATTACCTAACAGTAACAATATTTAACAGCTTACTTAAAATAAATAGTAACAAATTAAACATCTCTAAACACCATCTTGATTATTCTTGCTATTGTATTAAATCCACCATCATTCTTCTAGAGAACTGTATTAATGGAATTGTTTCTAAGTATGATTTTACGCCGTTTGAGTTTATTATTTAATTAAACAGCACCCATTATTGATTGTGGACGTAATGAATCCTTAAAATTGTTGAAATTCATTCAAGCAAATACATTAATCGTTAAATTAAAGTTCTTAAATATATATGTTTTTTAGCAAGTTATATTTTATATATATCTTTTCTTCAAGTACCAACATTATTTACCAAATTTGACTCTGCTGGCTAGAGTCGACCGACATAAGGCTATCTCAGAAAAAAGGAAACGCACAATACAATAGAGAAAACTAAATAATATATGATAAGAAAGATAAGGTTTTACTAATTTAAAAAGAAGTTATGATAGGTAATAAGCTATATGACGAAAGAGGTAGTTAAAGCTATTAAAAGTCAGTTCTTGTTAAACTGTAACATTCTGAGTTTAAGGGTAAAACTGCTTCATGCTGTATTATGTAAATCTACAGAATAACTCTAAGTTACTTGGAAACAAACACCTTGGTTGAAGTTTTATATATGGGCAGAAGGCGGAATTAGTTCTCCTTCTACTAGAGCTTTCTATTTCTAAATTTTGTCAGTGCGATCCAATTGTTCAGGGCATCTGTCCTGTGTAGTGAGTTCAAGATATCCTTAGCAACGGAAATGCATGTATTTCAAACTCCAATGGCACAATTGTCGGTAAAGGAGATACATTTCCACTAGCTGTCAAAAATGCTGTCCCACCACGTGACAGTTTTGTGTTCTAGTGACTACAAAAAAGGACCATTTGATAAGAGATTATATAATATATAAATGGAGCATAATTTGTCATGAAAGATCTTTAATCAATTGATTAAGACTCCAACCACATCAAAAATGCTAAGAAACACCCTATTCAGAACCTCAATTTCCAGAACTTTAACTACTTTAACTCCAGTAGCCACTAAGTTAGCTCCACCAGCTGCCGCCTCTTACTCTCAAGCTATGAAGGCTAACAACTTCGTCTATGTCTCTGGTCAAATCCCATACACTCAAGAAAACAAACCAGTTGAAGGTTCCATTTCTGATAAGGCTCACCAAGTCTTCAAGAATGTTAGCAACATCTTAGATGCTAGTAATTCTTCTTTAAATAGGGTTGTTAAGGTTAATGTCTTTTTAGCTGATATCAACAACTTCAAGGAATTCAATTCCGTTTATGCTCAATACTTCAATGCTCACAAGCCAGCTAGATCATGTGTTGCTGTTGCTGCTTTACCATTAGGCGTTGACTTAGAAGTTGAGGTTGTTGCTGTTGAAAAGGATTAGACTTAACTGCAAATAGTATAAAACATGTGTATCTATATCTAACTACCTAACATATGTTTGGCTTATATAATTATAATATATTCTTTAGGCTAAATCAATTATAAATATTATGCATATTTTCTTACTTAACATCAATTGATTATCATCTTAAAATATTATCACCATTGTATTTAGTTGACTGTTTGAAATATTATATGTGGTGTTGTGATGTATTTATATACTGAGGTGTATGGGCTCTTTTTGGTTCTTCAAAATTAATAAATATATATTCTTTTCATTTCCTAAACTTAAAGCGCAACTTTCGGAATAATTTCGACTCGCAAACTTGGAAATTGAGATTCCTTCTAGGAGTATCTACCTAGGCTGGTATCCTTTCTAATCCCCAGTACCTGTAAGCCCAGGGATTCCGTGAAAGTAGGCCCACTCTCCGTTGGTCCTCTCACTATCTCCACCAACTCTAGCACTGTAGACTGGACTGAATCTCTGGAAGGTTTCAATCACAGGTTGGTTTCGCAACATTGCACTAGGTAGGTGGAAAATTCGCAGGCCCACCAGAGAGAACCATCCTACGCATGGGTAATTCTTGTATTAGATAATAGTAATATAGATAGATATAGGTTTATAACAGGTTATTAGGTGAATTTTATCCTTAAGAGAGTCGAAATAGCAATATAAGATCAACCAAAGATGGCCCAACGTGTTACTTTCAGAAGAAGAAATCCATGTATGTTTTAAAATGATAAATATAGTAATGATGAGAAAAGATATATCTGAAGAAGTTTTAATTATGATATTATGATATAGACCTATGAGATTATTAATGTTAATAGATATAATGAATCAGAGTGATACAAAACTGAGATATCGCAATAGTGGAGATATCCAATAGATGTGGATATCCAGATATGAAAAAAGTTGATGTAAATATCAACTAAAAATATTCAAGAACTACGATATGATATGAGGATATATATAACTGCGAAACAAAACTTGATGATACCATAGGAACTATTGATGATGTATTATGTGCTAAATGTACATATTTGATACTATGAGGATATATTTAGAATATTATTAAAAACATTTCATTATTATTAGGAGGAGATAAAATTTTCTAAGTTAAGCAATAAGAATACTAACAAATTACTTCAAATAACTATTATTGTTATGAGATTACATTTTTAAATAGACAACACCAAATCTAACAAAATCAAGGTTGTTAAGACCCCAGGTGGTATCTTACGTGCTCAACACGTTAAGAAGTTAGCTTCCAGACCAAAGTGTGGTGACTGTGGTATTGCTTTACCAGGTGTTGCTACTCTAAGACCAAGAGAATACGCTACCATCTCCAAGACCCATAAGACTGTTTCCAGAGCTTACGGTGGTTCCAGATGTGCTAACTGTGTTAAGGAAAGAATTGTCAGAGCTTTCTTAATCGAAGAACAAAAGATTGTTAAGAAGGTTGTCAAGGAACAAACTGAAGCCGCTAAGAAGGCTGAAATCAAGGCTTCCAAGGGTAAGAACTAAAGAAATTAATTCGAGTTTTCAAATTTAATATACTATCTATATAATTATTTGTATCTTTTATCTTTCTTTAAAACAAAATTCTATAAACAAATAACTTAAACAAATTGTCTTCCTATTTATATAATGTGTGAGTGAAGCGAACATTTATATAAGTTGTGTGGGGTACCATACTATATAGGTTGTGTGAATGTTCATGTTCAAGTAGGTTGCGCAAAGTAAATAAAATGAATTCTATATGTATGTTATTGTATTATGTTATATTTAATTATAAAAATCTCTATCAATTGAATGTTAAATAAATGATCATGAAGGTAAAAAGGAGTTATTTCCTTTTATTATTTGAATTTAAAATAAATTAAAAATAATTAATTACCATTTTAATAGGTCATCCTTAGCGTATAAGTAATCATCAAAGATTAATTCGACTTCATCGGTTTCAGCATTGTAACCACCGACTCTAATACATTCATGGTTCTTAACAATAATGTCACAACCCTTTTCGATTAAGAATTCTAAGTCGAAAGTGGTGGCAATACCGACGATCTTACAACCAGCGGCCTTACCAGCGGCAATACCAGCTGGGGCATCTTCGAAGACGAAGACCTTAGACTTTGATGGGTCTTGTTCGTTAACTGGGTAACCTAAACCAACTCTACCCTTGGTATATGGTTCTGGATGAGGCTTACCGTTCTTAACGTCACCGGCAGTGATGAAGTTAGATGGTCTTTCAATACCTAAGATATCGAACCATTTGTGAGCCATTTCCCATGTACCGGAAGTGGCAACAGCCCATTTTTCCTTTGGTAATTTGTTTAATTCATTACATAACTTAACGGCACCTGGAACTTCAATGGAGTGTTCACCGAATCTGTCTGGGATGGAACCTTCTAATTCAGCGACAAATTTTTCATCAGCGAAATCTGGAGCAAACTTAGCGATGGCATCGAAAGTTCTCCAACCGTGAGAGATGTGAATAACGTGTTCAGCATCGAAGTATGGTTTGTCCTTACCGAAATCTCTCCACATAGCAGCAATAGCTGGTTGAGAGATAATGATAGTACCATCAACATCGAATAAAGCGGCGTTGATATTAACAGATAATGGTTTTTGAGTTTGAGACATTGTGTATAATTGTGTATAATGCTTGTTTGTTTATATTTAACAATTAATATAGTACTAAATAGAAGATACTAACTACAATTAATCATCATAATATATATAATAGATGCATCTTTATATATTAAATTTATATGATGTGCAATCGGCAAAAAAAAAAAAAGCAACTTTCCAGCTGAGCTAAAAAAGGAAAGAAAAAAGCAAGAAAATATTTTTTGACCTCTTTGTCCACATGTGCCTCTTCGGTTCCTTTTGGGCCATTGGGTCATTTAGTTTGTGTGGTGGGACAAGCATCTTGTGCGGCCAACTCTAAGAAAACAGAATTGGGCACGCTGACAATTTATTTTTTTTCTTTATCTCACTAATCTATCCAGATTGTTCCGGTTTTTGTCGTCAGTTGTGCTTCGCAGTTATAGAAAGAAACAAATTTATTCACTAATTATGCATCTTGCACGGGCTCAGTCCGGTATTCTGACGTATTGTCCTAACGCTGTCTGTTCCTGTGACGCTCTCTACAAACCTGAGGACCAAGTGGACCAAGAAACATGGTTAGTGTTTATTATGTGTTCACATTATCTACGACTAGTGTATTACACCACCCATTGAGCCACTTCTCCAAGTGATAGATCTGCATGTCGACGACGATCGGTTACCTGCCTTACAGGCTGACTTGCCGATCTCGCTATCTCTTTCTCTTTTCTTCTGAGGCCCAGCTTTATCGTCAGCTGATCACATCCATCCAATGAAGAACAAGAAACGCGCGGAGAGTACGTATACGCAGCTGGTGTGTCCGGAATAGGAATCTCGAGTTGTGGTGGATGGGTGCATGCGGAGTTTTTTTGTCTTATTGAATTATACATAATTAATTTGTGACGAACAGCCGTTTGATGGATGGACCCTTTGGAGCACGTTTGTATTTTGTGTTGTTTGGGATGATGTTGGAGGAGGAGCGGTTACCCTGAAATATGTGCCATCTGCGAAATGTAGTTGTTGGGAGTGGCGGAATACCCTTTATTTGATGTAGTTAGAAGGGAACAAGGAAGTTTATTAATAGCAGGCCTTTCTTTAAGTTAAGTTATATCTTTTGTAGTGTTTTGAAATAATATTATACAATTTTTAGATAGATAACTGGGTTTCTTTTGAAATATTCTTAATCGCTGCTAACTGATCTACTTCTCTCATTATTTCACTTCACAAAAGAATTATGACCTCAACTAATGATAATGTGTATACGTCAGATAGTAATAGTAACTCAAGTACTGGGAGTTTACCAACTAAAAAAGAGCTGGTTTACAGAAACCCGATTTCTACGTTTTATCCTCAAGAGCATGATAATACTATAATGCCACAACAGAGTACATTATTGATTAGAATTGATAATTTACCTCCAAGGAAAAATTGGAAACAGGTTAAATACCTGGTAGGTGGTATTATGCATCATTCCAATATCTTACAAGTTAAATTATTACCTCCAATGACTTCCGTTGTACCGCCGTTTATTACAATGCAAAGTTGTATCGTCATTGTGAAAAATACTCTTAGCCAAGACACTATCAACGATCTGCTTCTCACTTTAAACTCTTACCAGTGGGATTATCATGATTTATTCGCTTACATTACACCACAGATTCCAATAAATCAATTTAACCCAAACTTGCAACTAAATCCCACAACCGATAAAGAAAATATAAACTCGCAGACTAATTACCCACAGTTGAAACCATCTATATACCAACCACATTACTCGGTACAGTACCCTATGCCTTACACTGCACAAACTGGCATTAACCAACTTGCATCACTTCCGGTGGCACTCGGAGCGGCTGGCCCAAACAACACAAATCTAAACACTCCCTCACCATCAACAGCTTTAAATTCAAACCTAAATAATTTTAACTCACCTTATGGTATGTTCCCAACGATGGCACCAAATCAAAACCCATACCCGTTCGGTTTCCCACAACCATTCCAACAACGACGCCATTTTTATCACCAACCTACTCTACCAAAATATAATACATCTGGACCAAATAATTTACCTTTCATCTCAGGTTTCGATAGAGAATCTTTATCTTCTGATGAGCAGATTTCTTCAAACGCAATTGATAGCGAAAATATCGCATACCTAACAAATAAGAAGAACTTAAACCCTTTTAAACAACCAAAGACTTTAAAATCCATTTTCAATGAAAAAAATTTTAGAAAACAAATGACAGATAGGGGCATGTGGCAATTGAAACTAGATAATTTCCCTCCATATTTAATCACAGATTCATTACTAGAAGTTAAAAATAATGAAGAAAATGAAATCGAAGCCAGTAGTAAAATTGATATAATTAGTGATTCAATTGATAAATATGGTAAATTACGTTGGACTGTACTAAAAGATTTCGTCAAATTAAAATGCCCACGATTACTGAATTTACAAGACTCGACAATTCCAGAAATGAATAGTGATAACACAAGAGAATTCTATGTTGGTGTATACGAAAATTATGATAAAAAATTGACCATCAAAATAAACGAAAAAATATATTCAGTTGATGCAATCTTTTTCAATGCAATTATAGGATTTCATGACAAAGCTTTGTGTGATTCATGCCTTAAAGCATTGAAAGATCAAGAATACTCTTTGGGTTATATCTTAGAGATACAGGTGTTACCCCCTTACGACGTAGATGTGCCTAAAACAGAACAAACGATAGGGGTGCAGGAAGAAAACCCTAAGAAACTTGAGGATGGCGAACAGAAGATTGCTTCTGATTAATTGATGTCACCAAACATTTTCTTCTGTTCTTTTATATATTCTTATTAAACTTCATTATCATATGTAGATACATTCGCCATAATCTATATAATTTTAGCATATTTTACATAAATTTTCAATAACGCATTGACAGCAATAATAAACAAAATTGCGCAGAATAAACAAAAATTATGTCCAAATATGGAAGTAGAAAATTGAAATTTTTTAGTAATATTATTAATTATTGTTATGTATTATTTTGTATAGATTTATTTGCTGACTGAAACCATTGGGTTTGGTAAAGTACCATTCTCAAAAGAACTCTGTTGGTTTGGTCTGTTGACGACCATTGGTGGTAATGTAACATTGTCAGCAGAGCTAGTATTGGCACTAAGACTTTCATTCATATTTAAAATATTGTTAACACCGCTAGACTTAATAGATAATGGGGAGGAGATACTAGCATGAATCTTGGAAGACTCTGGAGTACCGATATTATTAATGCCCTTAATCTCAATGAATAACTCATCGTCATCGGATAACTTATTGAAAATTTCAGATAATTTAATATCGTTAACAATAAGTTGACCTTCGTGATAAATAGCTAAATGGTTAACTTCATCACTAGATATATCAAACTTAGAACGACAGTTTTCTAAGATGTCTAAAATAGTAATAGATTTCTTGTCAGATAACTTGAAGATGAAGAAAAGATCTTGACCTTTGTAAGTAGCATTGATCTTCTTGAAACGGATATCTTCTGGTAAGATCTTTTGCAAATCTCTTGGAGATGAGCTTTCTAAGATGTTAGTCTTGTTGATATCGTCATTGCTTAGATCACTCTTGACTTGTTCTAAAGATTTAGCAACACTTTCTGGGTAATTGGCCTTTAATTTTTCATGAATAATGTCGGCTAATGGTAAGTAAGAAGGATCATAACCAAAATCTCTAATAATCGCACCAAGTAATAGGAATAATAATTCAATTTGAACTTCAACCATTGGTAATTGAGATAAGTTAGTTCTAACTAATGAACCAAACATTTCAACACAAAGATTAGAAACAGCATGTGGAGAACAGATCTTAGCAGTGGCAAAATCAATTGAGTTTGTCATTAATTGTTGGAAATAGTTTTGAATGACAAAAGATGTAGAATCTCTGACAGCCATTTCACCAGCAATCTTTAGATCTTCGTAAACCTTTAAGGAGTTGGAAGATTGTAATATTTCGAAACAAGTCTTAGAACGCTTGATACTGTTGATTAAGGTTTCTCTTAAAGCAAATGGAACAGTATTCTTCTTATCCATGCCATCTAAAGGATTATTCTTTAGTTGGATAACACCAGAAATTAAATCAGAGATTAAAGACTTGATGATATTTTCATAGTTTTCAAATTGAAGATTGGATGGACCATTGGTCATCTTTTGCATTTGAATTTGAGGTTGTTGTTGCTGTTGTTGTTGTTGCTGTTGTTGAACAGGCATATTAACAGGTAAATGCATAGAGACTTGAGGAGAATATTGTTGAGCACCATTGTTCATCCATTGGACAGGTAGACCTTCGTTGCTTTGCTGTATTAGTTGAATATTTTGACTTAAACTACTTTGAGAAGTAGATCCTCTTGGCATGTTTTGATACATATACATGTTTGGTTGCATAGCAGGCGTTTGATATAATGGATCAGACATGTATGGTGATACTGGAGTAGCGTAAGCCATAGCCGCTTGCATATAATTGTTGTTTAAAGCGGGACTGTAAGGACTGTAGTTTCCTTGCATGTGATCACCATTCATATTAAAGTTCATTTGTTGTCTGACGACACCACCAGAATTAACGTATGGGTTCATCATAGCATTACCGTTCATGGAGTTAGAGGCAACGGCGGCGGCAGCAGCGGCGGTAGCTCTTCTCTTCATTGAACGCTTTCTGTTTCTTCTAACAGATTGTACAGCAGCAGTAACCAACTTTTCGAATTCACTTAAAGTAGATTCAGGGTATCCGAATTCAGTTCTAAGAATATTAGCAATTTGTTTGATATTTTGATCTTGTTCACTAGCTTTGTATTTGCTTAATTTGAACTTATCGATCAACTCTAATCTTCTATTAGAGAATCTTTTCCATTTCATCTCATCTTTGAAGTTTAAAACTTCTCTGATTTTATGTGTAGTACCAGATGTATTGGCGGAATATTTATTTAATCTGTACTTCATAAAGGCACTAGATCTAACAGGGTTATTAACCCTTGAGTAATCGACAGAAGACATGATATATTTGTTAGTATTAATTTAGTTAATTTTAATCAACTATAGAAATGTATAATAAAATTAATAAATTAGAGTTCTAATCTTGGCATAAAATGGAACATTAATCATGAATGTTTATCAAGATACCCATCTTATGCCCTGTTTATATAGAATACAAAGAAAATCTTCGAATGTTTTTAATATTAATTAAATCGACTAACCCGACTGACTCCATAGCATGAATCAATTCGTTGCTTCGCAATACATGTAGTGAACCTAAAGGGAAATCTTATCTAAGATGGAAATTTTTGCTGTGTAAGATGCGAAAGGATATACCATTACATAATTACCAGTGAAGACAGATCTAATATTAAAGTTAGAAATCGTAGTGTGTAGTAAACTGCATTACAGACACGGGTGCTGTAGAATAATACAAACAAATGGCTCAGGATTAACAAGGAGATTTACTGCTGTAGGGATGCATTATAATAATGCACAAGTAAAGACTTCCAAGTGTAATAATACCGGTTAACCTTCTTCACTGAGAAGAAATTTATCACTTGAGGAATAACGGCATTAGCGACATATGTACGTTTGCATAAATCATTTTCGAATTCTAAATCGTTTCAAGATACCAGCATTCACATTCTTAAGTACCATTTTGGTTAAAATATTAAGACTAATGCGCGATATCACCAAGTCCCATTTCTAGAAAAGATAAAAATAAGAGGATTCACCAACATGAGGAACAGTTATTCGACAAGCTAAATCGCGAAGGAGCCTTTAGCTAATATTCTACATGACTTTGAATATATTACTTTTCACGGTGATAGAAAGAGATCTACCTCTGTAAGATGAAGAAGCAACATATCTGTAACGATCGGAAACCGTGCAACAATCCAAGGTGCTAAAATTAAATAATTGATAGCCACAGTACATCTGCAGGATGTCATTTTTAGTATGTAAGTCATAAGAAAGAATATGATTATCATATATAACCAATGATTACAAAGAAATATCGTAGAATAAATTGATATGTAAATTCCAGAGAACATTCTCATATATTTGCCCCATATGGGATATGAGTCGTGGTTTGTTCGATTATTACCTTTTTAGGTATACGGCTTCTTCTTAGTGAAGAAAAATTATAATTTTTTCTCGGCTGACCAAATGCCCACACATTTCATTGTTTAGCCAAGGATTTTCTCTCACGCACAGCTGGCTTTACAAGCAAGATCGGACGATTGCTCAATTGATAGTCAGAAGATTTCAATCATGGGAGGATCTTTACACAATAAGGTCACGTATCTATAGTTTACTATGGTATATTATAGTATAATTATTGGATAATCTTGATTTGACTTATTCATAAAAGTAAAAGATGTTAGCTTCATGGTTTGTATATTAATTTTCTCGTTCGTTGCAGCGATAAAGTCCATGTTCCTATTGTTGCAAGACAGTACATAAATTAATATTATCTGCCTATTTACTGAGAAGGAAGTTCGAAGATCTTCTAGTAGACATGCGGTACACAAAACAGGATGTGATTGACAATCTCAGTGACAATCTTCATGGTTAAGGTAATGATGGTTAATTTCAAACTCTACATACATAGAAACGTGTGCACATATTAAATAATGCTGCTGATAATAATTTGAGTGGGGGATCGTTTTCAATGTTTCATATTTACTTAAGATCGCATTCTCCATTGTTTTACCAACCGTTATATGCTCTCTGTTAAGATATAGGTTGCAGGAAACAGCCATCATAGGTAATTTCCAGATTCGAAGATGGACCAAACGAGATTCAATATATTTTCGGCTGCAGATTTTATTACAGAATCTCATTGGCTCTTTGCAGCCAATGCAGGAGACAAAAAAAATTAATGTAATATTCTACAAAGAAAATTCCGTAGCTATGCAAGATCCGACCGAGAATATAATTTTCTATTAATAATCAATCTACGGTGAATTAAGGAATACACGGAGATAAGTTATTTCCGAATTCTCTCACTGAGTATTTTATTACATCAAAGAAAAATACTAGGTAAATGAGGCCCCTTTTCACGTAGTTAAGTTTGATTTTAGATTATAATGTTGCATTTAGTGACAGTAATGAAGTTTTTAAAATATTAAGGTTTTATTGGAATATATCGCAAAGAAGAAAGAAGTAAAGTATACTACTTGTGGTACTGATATAATATCCTCATATGGTTCAATAACAGTCTTGTGCGACATTTTTTTGATCATCTGATTATCTTTAGTATTTACTCAGAAGACCAGTTAGGAGCAACCTTTACCCATTCAGTGGTTGTGAGTTAGCATTTCTTTTAACCTGACACCGGTCAGAAATAATATTCGTTAATTCTACCAATTAGAGTATATGTATAATTTAATAATTTCTTTCGAAAGATTAGTCCCAATGGCTGGTTAATAACAAATTGTCATTAAGAATTACTACAAGATAACTAACCTCAATATGTAAAATAAATGTACTATAGAATGGCTTAATACTTTATAAAATATTAAGACTTTAGAAGTGAAATTAGGAGGACAGATTACAACAAAGCAGATCAATATTTCTAATATTGGATAACACAAAATTAATTTACTATCTTGTGTTATCCAACTAATCATTTATTGTTGAGGTCTTTAGTATTCTTGAAGTCTATCGAATGCTTAAAACTTATTGAGACGTTCAATTCTTGGATATTCGATCTTAATTGAAACTTATATATATTTTGAACAAGATTATTTGAATTAGCCCAAGGAAATCTAAATAATATACACATTTCCGAATAATTATTTAATCAGTAATGTTGGTTGAATTATCTTGAGTTTTTATTGTTTCTCTTGTTTGAATAGTAACTTTATTTATTTTCTGAAGATACTGATGGCAGAAATGCTCCTAAAATTACATTTAAATGAAATCTTGTAGTTTACATTTAAATTTTATAACCATATCAGCTTACTCTATAAAAATATAAACTGTGTCATTGTGTTTACGATTGTTTTTAGTTAAAATAATTATCCTTGTATAACTGTTTAAGATCATTTTACAGAACACATTGATCTGATACGTGATTAGGATCAGAAAATTCAGAAATATTCCTTCAAAATTTAAGATGATGTAGTGGTAAGTTCAATTAATCTGTTAAAATCTCACTTAATAGAAAAACTACAGTTTACTGTTCATATTTTATTTAATTCAAGTATATTTTATAATGAAACTCATATCATTAATTATTCTTTATTTACAATTATATAACTATAAGAGCATTTCTGAACTCTAACTTTTCTCAACAAATTATTAATATATTAAACTTTAGTATAAGGTAAATATAGGGCTGCTTAAACCCTAAAAAATGGTCAACTCCAATAAGGAAGACATACTAAATTAGGAGAATAGTCATAAAAAATAAAAGTGGCTTCGGACCGATATTTCAGTGTTTCAGAATGTCCTCAAACATTTGAAACATCAAGGACAGAAGTTAATTTACCTACAGAAATTAGAATATATCGGTTAACGTACTGCGTGTGAAATTTCTACTTACAAATAGTTTATTTGTTCTTGGACTATCTTAGTGACCCTTCTCTCTCGACCGGTAAAAGTTCCATTACAAAATTTTATTGGAATATATGTTCCAAACTACACAATAACTATTGCCAACGCTTTATTAAAATTAAAAATATAGATTTACAGTCAAGATCATATTAGCTTCATAGGGATGCCACAACCTTTTAATAATATGTAAATCTGTATCTATATAGAGAAGAAAGTACTGTTGAATGATGTACTCTAGATAGAATACTTATAATGTTGTCTGCAGTGTCTGAGTTAAGATACCAACTTGGTCATTGAAGAGGGTAATGTATATGCTGTTATAATCTATAATAGTTTTTCATTTCGTTAGCCAAACAAGACATACCAAAATAGGAGAAATTTCGCGACTAATGATCACTGTTTGTTTGTTAGATATCGTTTGAGGCACTGATACACTATTTTACCCGTGAATACCCTGGAAGCAAGAAAGAAGCTGCATTTTGATTAAACAGATTGACATTTTTGTGAATCGTGGTAAAAAATATGAAGTCCACACCTCAGATCATTCATACCAAGGAAATATCTCCCTACCAGTTTCAAAAAATGTGATTGATAAGTATTGCCTGATCAGCTTGGGAATTAGTCGTGTCACAGACAATGCTCATAGAATTTGATAACAATTGACACACCCGCATTTTCTCCTTGCATATTTTTTCCCTAATGCGAGATTGTAGATTTCCTTTTTGGCACCCTGCAACGACTAAATTCTAGAATAGGATCACCGCGAGCTGCATGATATAATAAAAAGTTAATTTATATGACTAACTACTGGAGTTGGATCATCGCGAAGTACAATGAGAAGCTAAAATTATTAAACTTAGAGATTATATTAACAAAGTTGTTGATGACATGTATGCTAATTAAGAAACTGTAAAACTGAACTACTGTTTAGGATGTATTTTTGTTGCTATTCTAATGTACAATATTTCTGAATTTGGCGTGTTATGTTAGACAATATCTAGTATACTGCATGGTAATAAAAATATTTTCATTCATCTCAAGATGCATCTGAAATTAATACCAACCTTTTCACATATATAAGAAGATTGGAAAAGTAATTGTATTAGTTTGTTTGTTCCTATTCTCAATTATATTCTCTTTGATATACTAAATAACCATCACCAAAGAAGATAATCAATATCTATTCATTCGCTATGCTTTCTGCTAAACAATTTTTAGTTGCTTCAGCTTTCATGCTGTCATTCTTTGCCAACTTTGCCTTTGGTCAAACCTTCAACGGTAACCAAGTCTTAAACGGTTTAACTCTTTTCCTATTACCAATTACTATCACTTCCGGTTCCAACTTAATTATCCAATCTGGTTTAATCCACAAGTTCTTCTTATCTTTACATAACCATGGTGGTTTATACATTTGCGAAACTAAGTCTTTCAACATAGGTATGCTAGTTAACCATTTAGGTAACGTTTTCAACTACGGTACTTACGTTGTCGATGATTCTACTGCTGCTACCGGTTTAATCTACGAAAACTTCGGTGTTGAATTCTACAACGGTGGTGAATACTTCTTAGTCGGTAAGAAGCCATTAATCACTGGTTCTCACTTCAGAATCTGGGCTTTAACTTTCCACAACGAAGGTTTAATGGCTTTCTACCAAACAGGTACTTCCGATTTCTTAACCACAGTTGAATTAGGTCCAGAAACATTTGTTGATGCTTTACACATCTGGAACGATGGTACCATCTGTTTAAGAGCTGTTAACTTACATGCCAGAGTTGCTTTTGAAGGTAACGGTTGTATTGATGTCGGTGCTTACGCTACTTTCACTGTTAACAACTTAATCACCAGATCTGTTAAGTCTCAAACCGTCTACATGTCTGATGAAACTTCTGAAATCTATGTCAAGTCCTTATTAGGTTTAACCAGTTTAACTGTCAGAGGTTGGGGTAACAACAACAACATCTACTTTGGTATCACTGTCACCACTTACACTTATAATACTGCTTCTGGTATCTTAACCGTTATCGACGGTCTAAACTTAATCAACATTGATATTGGTACTGGTTACGATCAATCTAAGATGTTCAGAACTACTGGTCATTTATTAATTGGTTCCGGTTTAACTTACTCTGGCCCATCTCCAGACGCCACCAGACCAGCTAACTGTGCTGAATGTATTGAAGCTCCAACTTGTGAAGACGCCATCAACGGTAAGTCTTCTTTCTCTTCTGCTACCAACACTTTTACCGCCACTTCTGTCCCAGCTCCATACACTACCACTGTCACTGAAAATGGTTCCACTTTAACTGAATTAGTTTCTTTCTATGCTACCACCGATGTTAATGGTTCTACTTTCGTCGTTGAAACTATCTACACTTTAACTGGTTCCGCTTCCTCTTCTATGGCCCCAGAATCTAAGACTTCTTCCACTGCTTCTTCCGATGCTTCCTCTATTGTCTCTTCTTCTGCATCTTCTTCCGATGCTTCTTCTTTAGCCCCAGAATCTAAGACTTCTTCCACTGCTTCTTCCGATGCTTCCTCCATCGTCTCTTCTTCTGCATCTTCTTCCGATGCTTCTTCTTTAGCCCCAGAATCTAAGACTTCTTCCTCTGAAGAATCTGAGAGTTTATCTTACTACACTACCACTCAATCTGATTCTACCACTCAAACTTTAATCGTTTCTGATTACATTACCACTGATGCTAACGGTAACACCATCACCATGGAATCTACCTACACCATCACTGAAGGTACTGCTACCACTTACACCAGAACCATCACTGCTGAAATCTGTACTTCTACCGTCGTTGTCTGTACTTGTACTTTAACCAAGTCTAACGGTGAAACTGTTGCTACTTTAACCACTTTCGACCACACTTCTACTCCAACTGACATGTCTGGTAACTCTTACACAACCACTGTTGTCATTCCAGCTACTGTTACTGAAGTTGTCCAATGTGATTACTTAACCACTGACTCTAAGGGTAACACTTACACTGGTCACTCCACTGTTACTGAAACTTCTTTAACTACCACCACAAGTACTTGTGAAGAATGTGTTGAAGAAGCCAACGCTACCAAGACTGGTAACACTGCCAACGCTACCACTACAATCACTAACACTTCTATTTCCACCAAGACTGCTACTCCAGCAGTTTCTGTTCAAGCCGCTGCTCCAGCTACCTCTACTCACTCTGTCTCCGCTTTTGAAGGTGCTGCCTCTAACTTAGCTTTAGGTTCTTCTTGGATCTCTATGGTCGCTGCCTTCATCTGTTTATTTTAAGTCTGTTATACTCATTAACTTTACATTTATAATAACTTTATAAATAGTTGCATTTCGTTAGATTTGTTGTATTAATATGTACTCAAGTCACTTTTACATTATATAGATCATTTAATAGAATACCATTTTAATCATTCTTTAATTTCAAACTTTTACTTTCATAAATATAAATAATTAAATAGATAATGCTCTTAGATTTACCTCCATGTTAGTTAAATCTCTAAAGTTAATAACGTTTAGTAATGATATTAAAGTGTTACCCGGACAGCGGCTATTTAACAACTGTTACAGATTAAAATGAAGATAATATTGAAACCGTAGTATCGCAAGAATAAAATATGTTTAACATTTGAAGAGGCTCAACCATTATTTAAAAAGATACATATTGTTTAAAAGCTGTTTTGTTGGTGTCTCTTAATTTTTCTTTGTTTTAGAATTTAATCCTCACTCTGTTGATAATAACACTGTACTAATTTTTGATCCTTTTTTTATTGTAATTGAGAGAGTAGTAATCTCAAGGCAAAGATTTCAAATGAAAAATAAAGATATACTATAGATTCATCCAAAATAAACCCAGGCTCTAAAAGAAATATGTATTTTTTTTACCTAGAATGGCACATATTGTAAATTTTTCCAAGATGCATGATGCTATATTCATTCGATAGCTAAAATTACAACTAACCAAAAATTATGTAGCTATATGCCTTATTAAGTTTCCCTCCTCTAGATTCTTAGTTTTTACACAACAATACACCTACTACAGATGTTAAAACCACGATCGTTGCTATTTAGCATATTTCTGAGTTTTACTGCAGGTCTGACCCTCTTGAAGATCAAAATTAAAATAATCTGTAAAACTTAAAAACAAGTTGAAACGGAAATTCCGGGGGTCTCGATCTCTAAGCAATAAACTATTTCGGCATTTCATCCAAAATTAATCCGGAAAGTATTTAGGTTTCTAGGTTTACAGGCACGCAACAGTTAACTGTAGGTCGAATAGAATAAAATATTCCCATTTAAACAAAGAAAGGAAGGAAGGAAGCAATTGTCCAAGGAATAGATAATAAGTAAATTGAGCATCCGATAGCTCTTGACATAATAATCAGTGATGTAAGCTATGTTTTTTTCTGAATCCATCTGTACAAAGTTAAAAATTGCATTTAGACATGGAACGTCCAGATGAGATCAGTGTACGTTCCACGGATAGTTTAAATAAGGTTTGTAGCAAAGCATGAAATTTTATCTGCAACCAACCAAAAGAAAAATCACAAAAGAGGAAACGTTATCGTTTACTGAAAGGATCGATATATCGCATGTCGAAAAGGTACAACTATGTTGAGACAAATAAAGTAATCATAGCTGAAACTTAACTTCCACCTTATATTCTCACGAAAATCTCAGATAGAAAACTCCAAGCTTAACTGACAATGATCTAGAGTTACCCAGAGATGTTGCATATTTGATACTCGGAAATACGATTAAAGAAATTCAAGTTTAAGAGTTAAGAAAAAATATTATTAAGGTATAGCGAGCTGAGAGATTTCCCAATCTAATATTAAAATTCACACTTCTAGTAAGATAATATAATAATAGTTGGTATCTAAAGTATGAGAAAATGGTCGAATATCTGTAAGGCCTTTCCGTTTCTATGTTGGTAAGAATTTTAGGAAGATCCGTTGACCTAAAAGAGCTATTCGCATTCTGCTTTGGTATTTTTCTGTATATGTGTTTAATCCATAAATTTAGAAGAATCAAAGAACTGAGCAGATGAAACACAGAGAGTTCAGACAAAACTGTAGGTAGCGGCCCTTGGTAATCATTCTAATTAGAACTGTATGGATAAATCTAAATAGTGAATATAGTATAACTATCGGTTCGGCAAAATAGAGTTAATCATAATTTCTTTATTTGAAGTTATGTATTCTACTTTTACTTGTTTTGAATATCTGATTTTCGGTCTTAGCTATTCCGGTATAGAAAAAATTGAAAATAGGAATTAGCTTAATAAATTATTTTATTCTTGATGAAGTAATATCTTTTTACTAGAATCACTACCGTAAAACAAGTACCTTAAATCGTTTATATCGGTCATATATCCCCAATTCACTAACATGATTAACCCAAAACAAGTACTGCACTTTTGATACGTACTTTTTCATCCAAATCTTGATTGTTCCTGCTTAGTATGATAACCTTATTTTTTGCAAATATTTATCGAAATACTAAAACGCATGCAGATCTTCATTATGTTAACTCTCTTGATATGATTTAATTGGCCTTCTCTCTGCCATTTACTTTGAAACTTCTTCTTTTTCTTTCTCTACTCCTGTTTCTTTTGTATTCAAAACTATACAACAATTTTTTGCTATCTTAGTTGGCCTTTCCCGAAAGCGTAAATTATTACTATATTTAGCATTTAAAATGTTTTCAGAAAGATCAAAGATATCGAAAAAAATTAATAATTGGAAGGTTTGCTCCGGTTTAAAGAAAGAAAAAAGTACTCTCTTAATTACTAAATTCATAATTAGCTTGATTCATAATCAGATATCTCACAATTACTAAACACACTTTTTCAAGTAAATAAGCACCGTTGTTTAAATAATCTAACTAAGAAAAATAATGCAGAATTGAAACATTGTAAAAATAGTTTATAATAGTCTAAGATAGTATGAATAATAAAATTTAGGTATAATAAATATTATTAGATATAATTTTTTATTTACGTTTTTTGTTTACTTTTTAATTTTCAAAATATTTTATTTGATTGAATATGTCACACTATCAATACATTATAAAGACTAATTAAAACGTAAATAAAAGAAAATAGTGAGAATAAAATTTAAGCTAGTTGCAAGATATGTAAGTATTTGTAGTTGTTTTCAAAGGTGGTCTAAAATCAATTCCAGAAACTAATACAATACTCTGTGAAGATTTTCTACAATTCTCGCTCAATAATTAACAAAATATTTCTTTTTACTTACTGAAGAACTGGATTAACCAATTTATAAGGTAAGTCAGTCAAGAATTAATATACTATTCATACTAACTGTTATAATGTCTATTTTTAGTCTCTGGAATACTCTTTATAATAATTACTCTTAGTGTTTATTCGTTTTAGTTATACTGTCTTTCGGAGTTATTCAGATCCGTAGAAGCGGTTCCCCCAGTAACAACATAAAGATAAATAAAGTAGTTGAACAATTCACGAAGAGAATTCCGGAAGAAGATAGAATTAAACTTTTGAATTTAGTTATTCATCGTAGTTTGACAATCATAAATGTTTCTACAAAAATCTGAAGGATATTATCATTACCTTCAGTTGTGCTGAAAATAAAGGGGATGAGAGTTCTTCTTAACTTAGAACCTAATGTAGTAAATTAAATATATCTCATGATACAGATTTTGGATCTAGATTTTAATTACAAGTATCTGTTTTAAATTTAAAAATGGAAATTAAGAGAGAATAGCATCATCATCAAATAAGGTAAGAAGGGATATTATTCAAAAGTAGAAAAGTATGACCATTCTAATGCTTATTAAATTAACTTTCATATTTGCTACTGAATAGAGGAAACAATAACATTCTTCAATGAATGCAACTGATCTTCAGACACCAAGAATCCACACATATTATTATGTTTTCAAGGTCATTGTAATTCTATTAATAAATTCCAGGTTAGTATATAGAGTAGTCTGGAAATAGGATTTAAGTTTATTGTCAGGTTACTGAAATATCTAAATTGGTACATGTTATTGTTTGACTAAAATGGAAATTAGTCGCTTAATTAAATATCTATCTCTTTCACTAAAGTTTCAGCAATTTACTTTAAAATTCGGTAGAAATATATTGGGTGGTATAATTGTATGTTTAACTTTGGATGAAAACTCTTCTGAACAGTATTCTCAATTGAAGTTTTCGCACTGATTCTAGAAATCTCAACATAAACATAATCGCCAGTAATTAACCCTGAAATAGGTCTTATTTTCTTCTTCTGTAAGCATTTAATGGGATATAAGATATTTCTTATTATTACTTCATTGTTTGTAGTTATAATATGACACTTTAAACATAATTTCCAAATTTTATGTTTTTTTAATCCTGAACCATTAGGTTATACGTTTTAATCCAGCATTAATTTATTAATGTATCACAAACAGATAGTTAATCGTGAACGATATAGTACTTGTCTACTTAAATTTATTGTTAAGAGATCTTCTTTAATTTTAAAACCTGTATAGCTAAAAGTTTGAATGTCAATAACAGGGTGTCAAATTCCAAGAACTGCGACATTCCCAAACAACTATTAATTTGTATACACAATGATATCAATCAAATAATGTAGAGTACGTGTATCAATGTAAATACTTGAAAATTCTGAAATAGACAAGATTAATCAATACAATCTCTATAAGAAAATTGTTTCTTCAATTGGTTATTGATACATCGTTGTTTGCTTAAAAATTTCATTCAGTCTGTAAAAAGAATATAGTAAACACTGTTATGCATATGGTATTTAAGAGAGATACAGGAGAGTTTACCTAGCTTTTGAAACATGATATCTGATATTACGAAGAATGTATGCATATTTACTATACATTTTAGTAAATATTCTCTTGCAAATATCGTGTTTTAGATTCAATCTAAAAGGGATCGTATCTGTCATCACAGATATTTGCCTGCAAATTAAAATATTAACAGAGATTATTCAGGTATAATCCACTCAATCAAATTGACCACACTGTTATTAACGTTGTTCGACATTGAAAATGGTGAATTATCAAGATAAGCTTTTACTGAATGGGAATTATCGCGTCAAGTGATATATCACTCACATACCTGGATATGCAGTAAACCGTAGCACCTTTATCCCACTCTACAGAAAATGTCCACTAGGGGAAGTGAAGATTCGAACCTATTCTTTAAACTGGCGGGACACAAAATTTTTCTAGACAATCGTGTACTTCTTCCCCGATAGCGTAAATCCGAATTGCCGACACAGAAATCTAGTGCAAATTTTTGCTAGATGCAAGATTTGAGGCCACTGAAATTTAGTTCGGGAGTTGAAGATCAAACCTCGCAGCGAACTGTATATCCCGTTTTCTCCATCTTATGTAATATTTGTTTCCAGATTCACTTAAGTCATCGGTCAACGACTAATTACCTAATGAGCGGCGCGTCTGGAAAAGGACATGAGTCGTAGATCATTTTTCATACAAGTGGCGACACTAAACAGGAAATGAGTACTAAATTGCAAAAAAACTACCTACATATGTGAAGAATATTTCTCTTTAGGCAAAGAAAACATGAGCATGAAGGGTATCGGTGCATTCCCAAATAACGAACAACATGATCTAGTCCTTAAAAGAATGTCTGTTGTGTCACCTATGAAAGGGGATCATCTAAGTTCAGGGACAGTATTCAAGGAGAAATAGTGTCCTACCAAATAAGATGGGAATCAGAGGATAATATTTACACTTACTGTTTTAGGATATGATTACAATTATAATTGTTTGTTTATGAATAATTCTTCTTGGAAATTGCTGTAGGAATGGTAGACGTGCTATAGGAACTCTTCAGAAATGTTTCCTTCATCTGTCAACCATTCACCAAGAAGAGTTTTTCGAATATATAAAGAGGTTACTATTTCAACTTATTCATATCTATTCTCCCATATCTCTCTTATAATTATATTCTAGCCTTAATACACCATCACCCAAAAAGATAATTTTATCAAGTCATTCGCTATGCTTTCTGCTAAAAAACTTTTGGTTGCTTCAGCTTTCATGCTGTCATTCTTCGCCAACTTTGCTTTTGGTCAAACCTTCAACGGTAATCAAATCTTAAACGGTTTAACTATTTTCCTATTACCAATTACTATCACTTCCGGTTCCAACTTAATTATCCAATCTGGTTTAATCCACAAGTTCTTCTTATCTTTACATAACCATGGTGGTTTATACATTTGCGAAACTAAGTCTTTCAACATAGGTATGCTAGTTAACCATTTAGGTAACGTTTTCAACTACGGTACTTACGTTGTCGATGATTCTACTGCTGCTACCGGTTTAATCTACGAAAACTTCGGTGTTGAATTCTACAACGGTGG